>CAUYPK010093797.1:0-11522 GCA_963574355.1 Loris lydekkerianus | reverse complement strand
GGAAGCACCTGATTTTACTAAGCACGTTAATTTTAAACATGGAGGGGAAATACTGAAATCAATTCAGCATAAGCACATGAAAAATGTCTATAAAATACCTTGACAAATGTTAGGACAAAGAAAAAATTTACTTTAGTAGTGAAATAGTGTCTTAGGTTTTTACTTAAATGTGTATCTTTCTTTCTCCCACAATTGTTCACAAATTTTGCACAGCCTCCTTTGAGACCTGAAACAGTATTTCTCCCAGGAAGGACTACTCTTACAGGAATATGCACCATGGTTTGGGTTCTTGCCACCAGCACGTCTCTAACCTCTAGGCTCTTCTTTGTGCCTAAGAACTTATTGTTACCCTTATACTCCAGCTAATAACAAATTACGTGGTGGAATTCATTACATATGTATTCTCTCCTTCACTGAGACTGGGTTTCCTTTAAATAATGCTTTATTTAATAGAACAAAGTGTATAATGACATAAATTAAAATTCTGAGAGAAATAAATTTTCTAGGTGGCAAAAAAACCCCTTTTTTTTAGTTCATTCCACTGTCTTTCTTTCCACTAAAATTTTCCACAGGGGTAAAGTTTCTAATTCATGTTTCTTAGTATTAGTGAGGAGTAGAGTTATTCATTTTTGTAAATTTTAAAATCTAAATGTAGCATGTGCATGCATAAACATAGGAGTTATGTTCTTTAGTTTTATTTTTAGTTTTTATTTTTGTTTTATCAGCATTCAAATTTGAACAATACTCTCAAAGAAATTTGCTCTGTAATAGTTTCACAATTTCTCCTTAACTTATTGATTCCAATAGGATTTTGTTATTCAAAATGCGTGTTATGCATATATTTAATATGAAATACAAATCTATAAATGTAGATTCCATTTATCTTCATTTCAATGCGAAATATGTGTAAGAATATTGACAGTAGTTACATTACAAAACAGTCCAATGTTCTCAAATATTTCTTAACATAACTGTTAATTAACATACTCGTTAAGAAAATTCTGCTAAACTTAAGCTATTATGAGACTTGATGCTATGACTTTCTCCATGTTTTGGAAAAGAAAAGGTCACTGTAATTGTATATACTATTGTCAAACATAGCAATGGTATTATCTAATTTTAAAAATTAGGATATTATAATAAAATCATTCTGAATCATTTTTGTTACATAAGCAAAATGTACCATGATTTTCCAATTTTATTTATATTCAAATAGTGTTATCATCGATTTATATCTAGATTACATCTTCCTCATGCATTCACATTTACATTTTATTTGTCTCATTGCATTTCTATTAAGCTCAATAGACTGAATTGTTTCTGAAATGAGGGATGATATGAATAAATTAAACTGGATGGTGAAACCGTCACTTCTTGAATGGAAAAATAAAATTATGAGCTTCACAGTAATAATATAACCAAGTTATGCACTATAGAATAATGTATCTTACAAAAGTACGTCACTTTTGGGGTAGGACACTTTTGTGTCTGTATTTTATAAGTTGAAGCATTTTCCTTTAGAGGGCTCTTAAGTTCAGATCTGGTTCTGCAATAACAACCTTCACCCAAACTAAAAGCCAGGCCTGTGACCAGGAATCTCAGCCCAGTACTAATTGTGCGTGAAGTTCAGTTCTAGGCATCCTTAGTTGGATCATAAGTTATAGCCACTATATTTCTGAACCCTCACACAGCAGGCAGACAGGGAACCTGCTCTTCAGAGCAGATGCTTGGCCTGTTCCCTCCCATCACCCCCCCCAGGGAAGACAACATATTCTCCGCTAAATGACCTCTTGCTCTGAGTCATGGCTCAGAATAACCAAGAGATCCCCCAAGAACAAGCAGTAGTCACACCCTTTTGAGCTAACAATAGCATTTGGCTATCAAATTTAAGCATATATTGAGCAAAAGTTAAAGAGAGAAAATATTAAAAGTTTTTGAAACTTTTGAACACATGCCTCATGAGAAGATTTTTAAATGGGCTCTTCTATTAATAAATAGTTATGACTGAGAGTCAGCATCTTTCTAAAACAAAAATACATAAACCCTGTTTCAGAAAAAAGTACGCTTAGAAAGGATATAATTTATTTTATGTACCATCTGAAGATTGTTGATATCTTCCTTGACAATGCCAATTTAGAAAACAATAAGTATTTGAAGAAATATACTTTGTTTTCCTAAATGGTAGTCATAATGATTTTTCTATGCAGAAAAAAATATATATACACAAAAAGAAAAATATATAAAAATAGAAAAAAAATAGAAAGAAAAACATAATCCAAAATAAATTGATCAAGTTATGTGACAAGAAGATTTTTACATTCAGATAAATAATTTCAAATTGTTCTTTGGAAATTTCAATAACCTTTATGTTAATAACCATATGTATTTTGACTCTGAAAATATAAAACAGTCAGCTGGGTCCCATAAAATGGCTGAGTTCTTCTTCTGTTTTCCTTATATTGTCAACATATTAACAATAGATGTTTTTGCTTGCTGCAATTAATAAGAGGGAGGTCTTTGTTTTTAGCAAATGATTGTATTGGATTTATTTTCTACAAGTAACAGCGTTAAAGAACTTTGAAATAACTGTCAGCAATCACCTTAAACCAGTGCAACATGGGTTACTGACACCTGAAACTTTCATTGCTTATAAAATCACGATGTTCAAATGTAGTGCCTATTGGATCACTTGTCTCTAAACGCCATCACTAAAAACAATAAGCTAGATTCTCAACTCAAAGAGTTCTTTTCTTCTTTTGAATCTCACAGAATGAAAATCTGACCCGCTATATAAACACTCACTAGTACATCTTTTTAAATGTACATTGTATTGTATACACTTTGCACTTTGAGGGTTTTTTTTTTTTTTTCTTTTCTTTATCATGTCTAATAGAGATCGCTGAGAAGAGTAACTTAGCCCTTACAACACAACCATTTTCCAGGATTCCTGCCAAGTGAGTACTTAGGAGGATGGCCTTCAGGCTAGGAGGAGCGTGGTATCCCCTCTCTGGGGACTAGACACAATCCAGGAGGCTCCCGGGAGGATCGCATGTGTTATCTGATAGCTCTTTTCCATTTCTGACTAAAGAGATAACTATTGTTTCCAATGGGTTAATATTTCAAGTTATACCAGTAAATACACTTCTTTAGCTGCTTCCTTAAATTCAGTATGTCATATTTTTCATAATGTTTAGTTTCCTATCCTCAGAAATGTTGACTCTGCAATTGATTTCTCTAATTAAAAAAGGAAATGCAGATTTTCAACCCTTCATTGAATCCAGTTAGCAACCTCCCCAGTGCTACTCTAGCTAGTTTGCAAAAAAAAAAAAAAAAAGTGGCTCCCTTCTTCCCCTTGCAATCTAGCATCTTTATAGGTGTTTGTGGCTTTGGCAATCCTGTTTTGTTATAGAGTTTATAGATAATATTTTTTTCCCCACCACTGCATTTTTATTGTCTCCATGTTTCGAAGCAATTCATGACCAGCCTAGGGCTCTGAAGGTATTTTTTTAATAATAAATAAAAGCATTTCTTTAAGAAAAGGGCACACGTTCCTTGACTAGGTAAGATGTCTGCAAAGCCCCTGCTTTAGGCCTGTCGCCTTCCCTTTAGAGGCACAGCCGCTATGGTGACCCATACTGGTAGCCTAGAATCGTTCAGCAAAGCGACCCTTCCCTCCCTGACCCCCCCCACACACACACTTCCCCAGCAGCTGGGACGAAGGCAACATACTCCTCACGGGTCATGTGATCTTGAGGGCCTTCAAGGCTGACTCCAAGCACTTCACATCCCAGACACCAGTCCGTGGTCCGCGCCAGTGGTGCAGAACTGCGCGCACTTGGCCTTGCCGGGGCTGAGCACCCGCACCGGGCGCAAGGCGGCGCAGCCCTCTGAGGTTGTGGTTCTGTCGAGGTGCGCCATCGTAGGTGAAGAGCACCGGAAAGCAGTTGCTGCCCCTGACCTCAGGCTGATTTTCGCGTTGTTTCAGCGGCCGCATTGTTTCCGAGGCCATCGCCTTGAGGGCATCGGCGGGGCACGCAGTGCTATCCTGGCTCACCCAGGCCACGCGGCAGCCGCTGGCTGAGAAGCAGAAGCAGGGCACCCAGCACAGCTCCTGCTGGATTAGAACATCAGCTGCTCAGAAGGCATCCTGGAGCCCCATGGCGTGGGCACCCGCAGCGCCTCCACCTACCTCCTGGACGCAAACTGACAAGATCCTGGACTCGAGGTGGCGGAGTCTGGCAGCCAGGTGCACGTTGTTGGGGCGCCAGTGCAGCTGAGAACAGTGGCACAGAAGGGCTTCTCTTTTTTTTTGAGACTGAGTCTCACTATGTCGTCCTGGCTTAGAGTGCGGTGGTATCACGTCTCACAGCAATCTCAAACACTAGGGTTTAAGCCATTCTCTTGTCTCAGCCTCACTCTGGTTCAGGATGGTCTGGAACCCGTGGGCTCAAGCAATCCACCTGCGTGCCCTCCCAGGTGCTAGGATTACAGGCGTTAGCCACCGTGCTCAAATAAGACTTGAAAGTCAAAATTACTACGTGATCCATGGACTGATGAATCCTGTGTTAGCAGGCATGAAAACGACATTAATCTCCCCATACATTTCCATTAGAGCTCTTGAGTAACAAGATGCATGGTCAATGAGCACCAACACTCAGCAAGGAATTTTTTCTCTGAGCAGTAGGTCTAAATGGTGGGCTTAAATTTTTCAGTAAACTAAAGTATAAACAGATTTGCTTTCATTCAGGCTTTGCTCTTTCATTTAAAGAGCAGAGGTAGAGTAGACTTAGCGTAATTCTTAAGGTCCCTAGGATTTTCAGAATGGTGAATGAGCATTACCTTCTACTTAAAGTCAAACAGCTGCATGAGCCCCTAATAAGAGAGTCAGCTTATCCTTGGAAGCTTTGAACTTCTTCCCTCTAACTACAAAAGTCCTAGATGGCGTTTTCTTCACCTACATTACAAATCTGTTGTTTAGGGTAACCACCTTCATCCATTATCTTAGCTAGAACTTTTGGATAACTTGCTGCAGCTTCTGCATGAGCACTTGCTGCTTTGACCCTGCACTTTTATGTCATGGAGACCACTTCTTTCCTTAAACCTCATGAATCCACTTCTGCTAACTTCCACAGCTTCCTCATCTTAAAGAGAGTAAGGCCTTTGCTCTGGATTAGGCTTTGGCTTAGGGGAATGTGGGGGCTGCTTTAGTCTGTTATCCAAACATTCAAACATTCTTTATTTGTTAACAATCAGACTGTCTCCCTTTCTTATCATCCATGTATTCATTGGAGTAGCACTTTTAATTTCTTCAAGGACTTTTCCTTTACAACTTAGCTAATTTTTTGGTGCAAGAGACTTAGTTTTTTACCTAAGGCAGCTTTTAACAAGCTTTCCTCATTAATCTTAATCATTTCTAGCTTTTGATTGAAAGTGAGAAATGTATGACTCTTCTTTTCACTTGAACATTGAGAAGTCCTTGCAGGATTATTAATTGGCCTAACTTCAATATTATTGTGTCCCAAGAAACAGGCCAGCCCAAAGAGAGGGAGAGAGTTGGGGAAAAGCAAGTCAATGGAACAGTGAGACACACATTTGTTGATTAAGTTCACTGTCTTAGGCTGAGCGTGGTGGCTCACACCTGAAATCCTAACACTCTGGGAGGCCAGAGCAGGTGGATTGATTGAGCTCAGAAGTTCAAGACTAACCTGATAAAGAGCAAGACTCCCGTCTCTACTAAAAAGAAACAAAAAAAAAAGAAAAAAGAAAAAGTTCACTGTCTTGTATGGATACAGTTCACAAGGCTCCAAAACAATTACATTAGTAACTTCAAAGATGACTAATCACAGATCACCATAATAGATATAATAATAATGAAAATGCTCAAAATATTGTGAAAATTACTGAAATGGGACCCAGAGACAAGATATGAGCACAGGCTTTTGGAAAAAATTATACCAATAGATTTGCTGAACCCAAGGTTACCACAAACCTTCAATTTGTAGAAAGTGAAATATTTGCAAAACACAATAAAGTGAAGTGCAGTAAAATGAGTTATGCAGTTTGGTATTGGAAGCTATAGAATTTTTCAACTACCTTGCATAGTAATTGCTTGATTTTTCATTTGTGCAAAAGTTAAGCTTCTGCAACCCATTGCAAACCTGAGGTGAGGGAGCTGCATCAGTGTCGAGATAGCACAGAGAGAAAATACCTTGTACCTGACACTAGAGCTGTGGCCACAGCTTCTCCATCAGTGTAGTTCCCACTAACCCCACCGCCTGGCTGGAGGGCAATTCTAAAGACAGAGACTGGAAACTGGGACAAGCAAATAAGAAAAAAGGAAGTTATTGCCACTTACCCACAAAACCTCTTCCATCCACTATTCATACAGCCTACAGCCCTCATTGCCCCACCTTGACAGAGAAATTGGAGAAGCTATGTATATGTGTGAACAGAGACATGAGAGGCCTCCATTAATCCTAATCCCTGCACCCTCATCTTGTGAGCATATGATGAGACAAAAATCTGAATTCAAACTCCCATGCAGCAGTTAGAACATGTTAAAAAAAAAACAACAAAAAACCTAGCTCCAATGATGAGGTCTTGGAACTGGAAACCGTAAGAAGTCATACAGGGTCTTTGTGGGGCAAAGAGAGGTTATACCTTGAGGACAAACTGGACAACTTGATGCTGTCATAGAGTGAGGAAATATGAGACATGAACAAGTAGGTATTATTAACATGCGCTTCTATGATTTGACTTAAAATAGACCGATTCTATTATGTGTTGATTACTTTGAGCCAGGGATATAGAAGTAACAGAAGCAAATCTCTGCATTTAAAAAGCTCACTGTTGGGCGGCACCTGTGGCCCCATATACCAAGGGTGGCAGGTTCAAACCTGGCCCCAGCCAAACTGCAACAAAAAAATAGCCAGGGATTGTGGTGGGCACCTGTAGTCCCAGCTATTCAGGAGGCAAAAGAACGGCCTAAACCCAGGAGTTGGAGGTTGCTGTGAGCTGTGTGACACAAAGGCACTCTACCAAGGGTGATAAAGTGAAACTCTGTCTCTACAAAAAAAAAAAAAAAAGAATAAGAAGAAGAAGAATAAGAAGAAGCTAACTGGCACCTGCAGCTTAGTGGGTAGGGTGCCGGCCACACACACCAAGGCTGGCAGGTTTGAACTCAGGACAACTAAAATCAACAATGACAACTGCAACAAAAAAATATACGGGCATTGTGTATTTTGTGGTGGTTGCCTGTAGTCCCAGCTACTTGGGAGGCTAAGGCAAGAGAATCACTTAAGCCCAAGAGTTTGAGGTTGCTGTGAGCTGTGACACCATGGCACTCTACCAAGGGTGACATAGTGAGACTCTATATCAAAAAAAAAAAAAAAAAAAAAAAAAAGAAGAAGAAGAACAAGGAACTCACTGTTTAAAAGGAAAGATAAATATATAAAACATTTTGATAGAGACCATTAATCTCGTAAGAGTGATTAGGACTAATTACCAGAGTAAGCTGGAAGAGAAAGGATATCCCAAAGGATGCTTCACTATCTTGAGGGAGACTCTGCAACCAGATCCTGAAAAATAAATAAATTTCCCAAGTAGACAAGTAGAGAGGAACACAAAGTTAATCTAGGAACAGGGAATATTTAGAGTAATAGAGAAATAAACCTACATGGAACTTTCATAGAACTGAAAATAATTCTACCTAAGCACATAATTGGCTAGATAAAAGTAAGCATATAAGAGCTTGCTGGAGAATAGTGGAATAAGCCCTTAATAGACGCCAGAACTTTTGGATTTAGGAGCTGACTCTGATACTTTGTAGTTGTGAGACTCCAGGGAAGTTAGTCTCCCAGTTTCCACTTATTTGTGAAGTAGAGACAATAACACCTACACAAAACACAATGAAAGTAAATACAGGATTCCAGTGGAATCTTGGGGAGGAGTACCTTCTGGAGAAGTAAAGTGTGAGGCTGAGAGCTGGAGGCTGAGGATGTGGGCTCAAAGGTCCAGGCTGAGGGATAAGGAAAGGCTTGGAAGTAAAAGAGAGATATGGCACTTTTGAAATGCTAAAAGTTTAATATGCTAATGTGGATGTACTTTTAACACTTCAAAAGTGCTATGTACCACATTACCACGTTTTTTAAAAACCCATTCATTAGTTGATGGGCATCTGGGTTGTTTCCCCTTTTGATTATCATGAATGATGCTCCTGTAAACATTTGTGTACCAGGTCTTGTGTGGGCATGTGTTTTCAGTTCTACTGGGTACCTAAGAGAGGAATTGATGATTGTAGTAACTCTACATCTAACCTTCTGGGGGACTGCCAGATTATTTTCCAAAATAGCTACACCATTGCCACCAACAATGCATGAGGGTTCCAATTTATCCATATTGCCATCAATACATGTTTTTTTTTAAAAAAAAAGGTGAATATTGCTGTAGAATGAAGTGCTGTAGGTGAAAATTGAAGCAGTAGTGATCAAGATCACAGAAAACTTCAGTCCATGGGCTAGTGGTAAAGTATTGAAATCTTTTTGTTTTCATTTTCTTGCAGAGAAATAAATTAATAAAATTACCCCATTAGAAAGATGGACTATGCTGCAGGCTGGAGAATTAATTGAAGACATGGACTGGAGTTCAACAGACCAATGAGAGCACAGTTTCAGTCACTGAAGTAAAACTTGATGGGAGATTAAACTAAGTAGAAAAGAAGATGTAGGTGGAGAAAACTAAACAAACTGAAGAAGCATTTAGGAGACACTGATAATTGGTTAAAGGAAAGGGTGAGGGAAATAGAGAGACTAAGAATGAGAATCAGTTTTCTTGGTTTAGACAACTTGGTTGAATGGTAGTGCCATTTACTGGTTAAGAAATGAAACATTGGAGAAGGAACCAGTTTTGGAGAGAAGATGAGAGTTTCATTTTAAACAACCTGAGTTTAAGATATCCATAGGACATCCAAGTAGAACCATCTAGTGAGCAATTGAATATAGAGTCTAAACCCAGGAAAGAGATCTAAGGAGAAGGCAGCAGTTCTAAAGCCATCAAAGTGTGGAGTGATGTAAGGATGTGAGTGTGGAGTGATGTAAGGATGTGAGCCATTTAGGTATCTTTCATACAATTGTCCAGAGCACAATTGTAATAAAGAATAATCTTTGTTTCCTAACTTGAATATTGTGGCTACAAATTTTGAACCTATTCTCTGTTACTAGTCTTCATTTTTTTCAAAGTAATACAGCTTTCTTGAATTTTAAACATCTAACTTTATATCATTATTTCCTCAATACAAAAGGGTGATAAACCAGGATTAATTAATTGATCTAATTAAGTGCAACTATATTTAATCTAATGTTTTTAATTCTAAATTTAAAATCTTGTGGAAATACTGTTCTGTTGTAAAGTATCCGTGGCTTGGATATTTCTCCGTTTTGAGAATCTCTATTACTAATGCAACCTATTTATTCTTTCTAAAGCTTTTCAAGTGGTAAACTCACAGAAACATAAGGAAGAATTTTTACTCATTTACTTCTTCTTTTTTTTTGAAACAGAGTCTCACTATGTCACCCTGGGTAGAGTGCTGTAGCATCAGAGCTCACAGCAACCTCAAACTCTTGGGCTTAAGCAAATCTCTTGCCTCAGCCTCCCAAGTAGCTAGGAATATAGGCACCCACCACAATGCCCAGCTATTTTTTTGGTTGTAGTTGTCGTTGGTTGGCAGGCCTGGGCTGGATTCCAATTCACCAGCTCCAGTGTATGTGGCTGGCGCCCCAGCCAATGAGCTACAGGTGACAACCCTAGTCATTTACTTCTATCAAAGCCCTTCTTTCCTTCCTTCCCTGCATACCATGATCACCCACATTCAAAAAAAAATCTTCAGTGAATACCTGCTAAAATTCTCCTTAAATACGTTCAGTATAGGATACCCTATACTTCCCATTTTATTTGAGGATATCTTTAAATGACCAAAAATTCTTCCATATATTGATCACAAATCTAAACGTGAGCATATGTGTATTCATATCTGTGTGTTTGTGTTTCTGTCTAATATAATCTACTTTCTAGATCTCACATTACCTTGGATGCTGTCTCTTGACTAGAAGTTGGAATATCAATTTTCCTGTTCAAATGTTCTAATTTATGTAATCTAAAGTTAATCTTCTATAGTTCTTCATAATATCTAATTAACCATGAAAGAATCCTCAGTTATTTTCCTTTTTTATTTTTCCAAAAAATCCCCAGTTTATCCATTTCAAAAATCATTTGTTCCAGCCTGAGCTCAAGTGAGATAAGCCAGGCAGCCAAACACAGTGGCTCTTGCCTGTGGGAGGCTGAGGCAAGTGGATAGGTTGAGCTCATGGGATCGAGACCAGCCTGAGTAAAAAGCAAGACCCCATCTCTATTAAAAATAGAAAAATTGGGATTGGATTAAAGATGGCGGCTAAGTAACAGCTTCCCTGCAACTGGGCATGGCGAGTCTCGGGAGACAAGACTCCAGACATCTCTGGCCGGTGGAATCTGCCTATGATCATCCCTTTGAGGATACAGGGAGCCAGCAAGGAACTTCTGGACCCCAGGAGGAGGACAAAAACAGTGGAAAACTGGCAAGTGGCTGCATGTGTTTGATCGACCTAATCACGCCGGCAACTGTGAGTACAAGCAGCAGTGACACTGCAAACTGGAAAGGCCTTACCTGTGAACTTTTTTGGTGTTCTTGGACTTGGCGCTCAGTTGAGCTGCCTTAGGGAGAGCTTGAGCAAAAGTGTGGAGAACTTTGGGCATTGTCTGGGGCCCCATAATGAGCCACTGAGCTGGGCTCTGTAAAAGCCATTGTGTGAAAAAACTGCTCCGGCAAGCTCCGCCCTCACGGTCCCAGAGCAAGGAACGGGTGGGACAAAGTAACCTAGTGACTGAGCAGCTTAAAGGCGGGGACTGAGCTGCCTCACAGCCCTAATCCTTAGGGGCAGAGTGAGACGGTTTTGGCACACTGGAGCCTTGGGCTGTTGCCTTGGGTAGAGTGCCCTGATGTCACAGCTCAGAGCAACCTCAAACTCCTGGGCTTGGTGCCACCCAGACCTCCATAAGAGCTGTGCAGCAAACCCTGACCAGTGACCCGCACCCACCAGGGCTCCACATTCCCTGACCAGGAACTGCGGGAGCCACGCAACCCTGCGTCCCCCCTCCTGTGTCCTCCCAGCCTCCACACTAGCTCATCCATCTGACCAGGGACTCTGGTAGCAGCGTGCCCTCTGGAGCCCTACATGCCTCTGCACAGAGCCCTTCTCTTGGCCAGAGACTGCTAGAGCCTTGGGTTCTCTGTGCCAAAGTCACTGGGCACCAGGCACAGAGAACCGTGCGCACCACCCCCAGCCCTGTTCCTGAATCCGGGTGTGTCACACACCGGAGCTGCTTCCACAACCAGAACTCCCTAACTACAGCAGCCCCAGAGGAACTACACAGGGTCACTCCCTACAAAGATCCAGCAACAATAGAGTGATCCCGCTGGGGTCTAATCTTGG
>CAUYPK010093796.1:0-16739 GCA_963574355.1 Loris lydekkerianus | reverse complement strand
ACAGGGTTGGGCCAATGGCATGGTACCACGTTGGCTGTATCTAGGTAGAGGCAGTTTCAGGCCGGGCCTTGCTGAGTCATTGCTACGTGGAAGTAGCTCGATGGATCTACTTCTAGTCAGGGTCAGGAAGTTACACTAGGCCTCAGGCACATGGCAGGGCCCAATAATTCCCTCTTTTGTTTTTTTGTATGGCGGATAAACATAGTCCCTGTCTTAGGTTGCCTGTTCTTGCAGTTGCAGTCTTACCCGTCATGGAGATACAAACATCAATGGTTTGGTCCCTGTCTTAGGTTGACTGAACACAGAGTGATCTTACCCGTCTTTGGGTACTATGAATGTAATCCACCATGCAGCCTTTCCATATCCTGTCATACACCTTCTTTATCCCTAAACTCCCAGGGCAACTTACAGAGCAGATGTTTACCAAATGATGGTTAAATGCAGCTGAAGTACATGCCATTGGCCCATATCTGCTCATACAACTTACCCTCTCCTCAACAGTCTGAATGTCTCTGTCTCTGTGAGGCTTGTTCAAGTCCCACGTCTTCCTGGTGACCCCAACCCTTGGTTCTCTTCCTCTAAAATCATAGCGGTTTCTTTCTCCATCACTCTGGCAATTAACCTTCAGTAATTAGAAGGTTTTCAAAATATGTTTATTGATGTTGATGAATATTTAGATCCTAAGGTTTTATTTTGAATTCATATCTTGGTTTCCCAAGCATGACATGAAGCCATTTGGGGGCCAGGTCCATGTTTTTCTCCTTTTACATCCCATAGAGCAGGGATGTTGTATTAAACTGTGCTCTAGCAAGAGGAGTGACAAAAACATGAAATCCAGCCCATGAGCCCCAACCCCTGTGCCAGCTTGGAGGAAAGGGTTCCTTATTTTATTACTGATTAAAGGGGAGTGCCTTTCACCATTCTTTCTAATTCCTTGCCACTTGCACAAGGTGCTATATTTATTAGTGGAGGCCCCATCTTGCTGCTCATGTCACAGTGTCAGAATATGGCAGCTGCTCAGCATGTTGTTTACCTGAGTTCATTCAACTCAGCAGTGTGTATTGAGTGCCTACTATGCACATGGTTTTTTCATGGTTGAAACATCCGGGAATGTGAAAAAGTTCAGCTTGTAGGACCTCAGCAGCATGTCCACTCAGGTTAGCCTGTACTTAGCTCCCTATCCAGTAAGCTGGCTTCCCTTAATGGCCTTGAGATTTCATTGTAGATTCATCCTAGACACACCCTGGAAAATGGTTTCTCTGGGACTGGGGCCAAAACCTGCAGGGCCAAGGCCTACACATAACTGGAGTCTAGGGAAAATAAGCAGTAAGAGGCACACAGCAAAATGACACCCAGATAGTAGTGCACGGAATGAGCCAGGACTGAAGTCCAGGGACCTTGGTTGTGGCTCAGGCCTGGCTCCTCAGAGCCAAAGGCTGGATCCCCCGACCTCACCGTCCCCCCCCCGGCCCATTGCTTGTCCTAAATACTAACATACCCCAGAGAGGGCCAGAATTGGGTGGAAGACAAAGAGAGGGAGGCAAGAAAAAGCTGTGTCTGGTGGCTAGTGAAGAAGGATTGGAGAGCTCAGCGAACTAGAGGGGAAGGAGAGAAGGAGGCCCTGGAGAGAAAACAGTGGCGGAGTGCCACAGCCTCCCAGTTGAGGCAGGGTGGTGTGAGCATTGGCCCTGAGAGTTCTCTGTACTGTACTTGGTCAGCTCCAATTCCACCCTGGCTCATGTACCCAAAAATGCCCTCACCAAGTAGCAAGATGTTTTGTATTTTTGCTTTACCTATTTTGTTCCAAAAGTGACAATGATCTTAGATGCCACAGTCCCTCCAACTCTTCCACAGAAGTCTGTCTAGCAGGAGGAGGTCTAGGGATTTAGCCCAAGGCTAACCCATTTCTACTACCAAGTTGCACATTTTATATTTAAAAATTAACATGACTATTACATCCTATTTGTTACACAAAAATGTTTCTCCCTAATTTTTTTGAGTGAAATTTACACTCCAGGAAGAAGTTCTAGGTTTATTTTGGCACTGTGTGTTTACAACCCCCCTCCCCTCCCCAGTGCTGTGTACACTCAGGGTACACATACCCAAGCATGGAGATACTAATCACCTTTTCACTTGGTTCTGAGTGTCCTCCCCCAGCAGCCTGGTCTCCCAGTGCCTAACTGCCCAAACTCAACCCCTCAGTTCAAAGTCCAGCTCTAATGTCACTTTCCCCATGAGGTCATCCCAGATCCATCAGCCTGGATGTCACCTCTGCCTCTCTGAACACCCGGGCTCTTTCTGTGCATTTCATTGATCGCTGATCAGTTTCCACCTTGTTAGGCTTTCATGTCTCTGCCTTATTCTCCTCATGACATGTCAGCTAATTGAGAAGACAGTCTAGGTCTGGACTGTTTATTTAGCAGGTACTCAGTGTATGCTGAATGTATCTTCAGATGAATAACAACAACAATAATAAAGGGCAATTTCACTGCATGATGCAAACCTCTGTTCTGGGGTGTATTTGTGCTTGGTGACCTCAGGCCCATGGCCAGGGCCTAGGAACAAGGTGGGGGAAGTATGTTGCTCTTGGTGCCATAATGGCCCATTTTATAGTTAGAAGTGACTTATGCAGGCTGAAAGGATTCACCTAACAATAGAGAAACAGCAACAAGAACAGGATTGTACCTTAATATTGTCTTCTGGCCAGGAGTTCAGCATTGTCGCAAGGTGGCCTTTGTCATGGATGGTGATGAAGAGACCCCTAGGAGAAACAAAACATGTAAACATGGAGAAACCACACTAGGCAGGGAGAGAAGACCATGTATGGATTCACTTATTTTGCTCATAGACCAAGGAAAGAGAGATCTCCATCCCAAGTCCTAACATTTTGGAGCAGCAGTTCTCAACACGTGGGTTGCCACCCACAGAAACTGTATTAAAGGGCTGCAGCATTAGGAAAGTTGAGAACCACTGTTTTAGAAGGTCCTGCTCTGGCCTTCTTCCAATTGTTCCCCTCTACAGAGCCAAGAGTCCATAGTGCTGAGGGGTGCGCACCCACTGGAACCTGTGGTCACCAGTCTATACCCTCCCTCCTTCCTCCAGACCAGGTCCCTAGGATCCCATAATTCTCTGACCAAATGGCCCCAAAGCTGATTCCAGGGACTGTTGGGGCCTCTTCTCCAGGTCCCTCCTCCCAAGTGCAGACCACATCATAGTAGCTGGACATTTAGGTCTGGGGCTATGACTGGAACTTGGACATGTGGGTTGAGGTCCTTGCAGTGGGGGATAGGAAGAGGGGTGGCATCAGTCATGAGACACCCCTTAAATACATATATTAATATGTACATATACATGAGGCCTGTCCATAAAGTATCCAGCCATGCAATATGAAAAATAGAGTCATTTATTATATTAACAGTGGCTGGATACTTTCTGGACCGGTCTCATACACATGTATGCACAAATGCGTATATGTGTATATGTGTGTTTTTAAGGCAATGGGGGTTAGCAAAAGGCAGGCAGAAACTGGAAGGAATCTACCTCTGAAAGCAGGGATTAAACCTTTTGAGATTTTCAAGTTTGCAGCAGCCTTTTGCCTGATAATAGTCCAATCTGCAAGCAATTTAGGGCAGCAGAAAGCCAGTCTTACTAGCTTGCAGTAACAGAATACAGTGTGGGCTGGGAGAGGAAGTGAAGGGGGGTAGGTGTGGAAATCCTGGAAGTGAAGGTGCTGCAAAGGGATTGAACTCCCAAATCTGAGTATAAAATCTTCCCAAATCACTGGCTGAACACTAAATGATGAACACACAGGGGACAGACAAAACAAAGAAACAAAGAAAACCTACAACAGGAAGTTCAGGTTTCAGCTGTCACTGATTAGAAGACTCAGTGTTTGGAATTTGAGTCCAGGAAAATTTACTCTCTCCTAGAACAAACATTACTCATCTGAGAAATAAAACAGAATCCAGAGGCCACAGACTCCAGGGTACATAGAAGGCTGTTACAATATTCTGCTTCCTTCATATATGTTAGAAATTTTCCATAATAAAAAATTACAATGATAAAAAAAATTTCCACTGAACTCCAAACTGTTCTTGACCCCCATGTTCTTTGCCAGGTCTTTTCTTTCTCTCTTCTCCCTTCTATTACTGCCAAACTTCTGAAAAGCTTTGTCTATATTATCTGCCTCCATTTTCTCATCTCCTTCTCATTCTTCAACCCACTGCAATTGTCTTTTCTCAAATATCATGCTAGCAAAACTGTTCTTGCTAAGGCTACCAATGACCTTCACATCCCTACACGGAATGGACAACAACTTATGAGCCTCCACCTCTTTGGCTTCTCAGAAGCACCTGGTACTTTTACACACCACCCTCTTCCCCCTATCATCTGTCACTCCATTTTCTTTGAGTTTTCTTTCTATTTTTTTTTTTTTTTTAGCTATTCCTTCTGCTGGGAAAGTGGTCAAGCCATTATGCATTGAAGTATCTTAGAAATTTGTACAATCCCACTTTTTCTCCTTTCTTATTCTTTCTGTATGTGGTCTCATCAATTTCCAAGCCTTCTGGCCAATGACTCCTGAATGCCTGTAAACCAAAGTTTCTGACCCTTGGCACTATTGACATTTTGGGTTGCATAATTCTTTGCAAGATGTTTGAGAACATCCTTTTAGAAGCCAGTAGCACCTTATACCAACCCCAAATATCATCATGCCAACCCCAAATATTTCCAGACATTGGCCAATGTCCCCTGGAGAAACAAGGAAACAAAATCACCCATGATTTTAGAATTGTTGCTCCAGACCTTTTGATTTAACTGCCTACCAAAAATCTCCCTTTGCATGTCTCAAAGGTTCTTTAAACTTTAAACTTATGATGTCACAAAACAAAGTTACCATCTAACTTTCCACCACTATGGCTCAAACACAAGACAAAACAAAAATTCAAGACAAACCTAATTGTCTTTCCTGCTCTTTCTTGGTGAGGATTATTCACATATCTAGTTTAACAATCACACCTCCCTGAAATCATTTGACATTTTTCTCTCTTCTAGACAACTCATTGCCATGTCCTTCAATTCTACTTTCTAAATAGCTCATGGTTCACACATTTCTTTCATTAATGCACACAAAATACCCCTCCCTTGTCCAGACTTCCAATATCTATTGCTTAAAGTGCCACAGTAGCTTTGTGACATTCTTGCTTGTTCAATTCCAAATCTATTTTCTATACAGCAGCAAGAGTGATATTCCTGAAATCAGAATCTTACTGTTTTACTCCTTGTGCTAAAAATCCTTTAGTGCCTTCTCATGGCCTATAGGGCCCTGAGTGGTCTGGCCCTTGTTGCTTGCCTCACTTCACCCTTCTCCCCTCTCCTCTCATGCTCTAGTCTTCAGCATAGGGCCCCCTTCTCATTCCTCCACATGCCATACTCTTCCTCATGTTCTTTCTACCCCAGGGCCAATTCACACACTGTTCCTTCTGCCTGATACACCTGTTCCTCCTCACTCTTTAGTCAATTCTACTCATTATTCTGATAATTTTGAAATTGAGAGCTAACCGGCCCAAACCCATGTATTTTTCTTGCTTTTAATCACTTACTTTAAAACCTATATAGCTAAAACTCACATAGCCAAGTAATATATAATTAAACTCCCACTGGCTGCCTTACAGATAACATCTCAGGCGTGGGGCACTAGAATAATGGATTGTTTAAAGTTGTTTTTCAGGAAATGGGCAACTTCTTGCCAGTTCAATCTGGTTAAGACCACCCATCCTCCAACTGGGCCTATGTGGGTACCTGAAGAGTGACCTTTTGGTGTCAGAGCGCATAAAACTCTAATCATTGTAATGACACTATGTTCTGAACATGTGTCCTATTAAGAGTCAGGTAGCTCGATTAGGGTTGTACATAACACCAATTAGCTCAGGAACTAAGGTAATTCCTACCTGTCAATCACTCTTCCCCATGCTTTAGACCACGTTGCTTGGTGTATGAACTCCAAAGCCCTGTTTTCAGGCAGGTGGATTTGATATCTATTCTCCTGCCTCCTTGTTTGGTTGCCTCATGAATAAACGCTTTCTTTTTTTGAAAAAACCACTGTTGCAGTGATTGACTTAGTGTACCAAGGTGGAATGAACCTGGTTGGTACCACTTTCAAGTTAAAGTAGAGGCTCCCAGCCAGGCATGGTGGCTCACGCCTGTAGCCTTAGCAATCTGGGAGGCTGAAGCAGGTAGAATGCCTGAGCTCAGGAGTTTGAAACCAGCCTGAGCAAGAAGAAGCCCCTGTCTTTAAAAAAATAGCCAGATGTTGTCATGGGCACCTGTAGTCCCAGCTACTTGGGAAGCTAAGGCAAGAGGATTGCCTGAGCCCAGGAGTTTGAGGTTGCTGTGAACTATGATGCCACAGCCCTGTACCAAAGGTGACAAAGTGAGACTTTGTCTCACAAAAAAACTCCTCCCAAATACTTCCTGTTATATGCTCTCAAAGTACTGCATGCCTACATACACAGAAAACACATTTATTTATGTGGCTATTTGGTTAATATCCAGCACCCCCACTGGGCTGTAAGTTTCAGGAAGGTGTGATCTGCATCGACTTTTACTGTTTTTGTTCACCGTTGTATCCCCCAGACTTAGTCCATAATAGATGCTTAACATATAATTTTTGAATAAATGGAGAATGACTAAATGAATGATGGTAATGATGGTTGAGGAATGAGGATGTAAAATGTTGAATAAAGCTGAATAGGGGTTGGAGCAAAGGCAACTTGGGTGTGTGCTATATTGTATCAGGTTTAAGGGACCATACCGTGTGCTGTGTCCCATGGCTCGGAGAGGGAAAATGAGTATATAGAAGAAGGTGGATGGGCCAGGAAGAAGCCAACACCAGTGCCTAAGACTTGGGGGTTGCAGGGCTTTACTCATGACATTGAAGGAGGGCAGGGTAGGCACTTGAATTATCTCACTCACAGAGTTTGAGAGCAAGTTCCAGGCGAAGGGTACCAGAATATGCCAAATATGCCTCTTGGGCCTAAAGATTATTTAGAGAATCAACAGATTCAGGAAAAGCTCTGAAAACAGGGCACAAGTTTTTTTTTTTTTTTTTTTTTAATAAAGGAAATTTACATTTTTAAAGAAAATTTTCATTCATTGAGATGTTTCCTTCCTTCTTACTAGGAAGAGAAGGATTCTTAACAATTTAATGGAGAAGGCAAAAAAGGGGTAAGATCCATGCACTAGTTTAGATTTTAGCAAAGCTCTGATGTGGTTCATTAAACACAGGAAAAGTGCAATTAGTGATATTATCTGGTACAATAAAACAGGTCCTCTATGTTGAAGATAGAGGGAAGGTAGACACTTAAAATGAACATTTTTACATCCAAACTTGAGGTATGATAATTTTAAATGATGCTTTTTCTCTTTGGGGGCATGTCTAATTTCATACTCTGCAAAGATCACAGTGCAAAAATAATAGCTTTTGAAATGCATTAAGAGCTTTTAACCACTTCTCAAAGTGCTTTTCTGCCTACAGGGTATCCCAAAGGTCACCCATAAAGTTGCAATACATAGAGAAAATAGGAAATGGTAGCTAAATGTAACTTTATTTACAAAATATTCAGTATAAAATATTTATAAAATATTGTCTGTGCGTTGGCCACTTCTTTGTAAAATCTTGTAATGAATATTTAGTAAATAAAGGTACATGTAGCTACAATTTCGCATTTTCCCTATGTATGGCAACTTTATGGGCAACCTTTGGGGCACCACATATTTTAGCCATAAATGATCTCAAAAGGATTGCCTTGGCTAGAGATTTTGAAATGTCTACTACAAAGACCTTGTTTTGTGAATGAGAACACCAAAGTCCTTAGAGGTGAAGTCATTTACCTAAGTTCACACAGCTCCCAAGCAGCCAGACCTACTTGAACCAGAATCCTGACTCCAGTGTTCTTTACAGGTAGACTGCTTGTTCAACTGGAGATCTAGTTCTTGACAAACAGCCAGAGGTGTGGAGTGAAGTGAACCAAACAGAAATGCACGATGGGGGCACTAACTGAAAGGGGGGGCACTCAACTGGCAAAGATCTCACAGACCACCAAGGCTTGTACGAAAGGTTTTTATTGGCAAGGGAGGGATGCTGCAGAGCAGCACCAAGGAGGAGAGAAAACAAGAGAGAGAGAGGAAAAGGGTGGGGGGGAGATGCAGAGACCGAGAGAGACGGAGAGAGAGGAAAGAGAGGAGGGGAGAGAGAGAGAGCATGCGTTTGAGAGGGAGTTCTATAGGTTCTGTTAGGGGAAGTCTTAGAATGGTGATGGGAGGGCAGAATAGCCAATAAGGAGTTACTGCCCTGGCTGGAAAAGGCATTAGGGGCAGGTCATAAGTTGGAAGGAGCTTTTTTGGGGGGCAATTATCTAACACTAATGAAATGCTTTTCTTTGATGTATGTTGAGGAAGTAAAATGTGCAGGGTGGGAGATTATGATGACTGACAGATGGAATCCAGGTCCCCGCAAGTCCTAGGGGCAGGGTCTCTTGTCCATCTGCTCATTTTTTGGCAGAACTGCATCTAGACAAGCTCAGAAAGTAGATACATGACTCTCAGGAAGAAAACCCCTGATTCAACGACTTCAACAACCTATTTCAGGTTTAGCAACTTTTCACTCAGGGGGCACTATTTTCTGCAGCAGTAACCGGTGATGGTTGGTTCTTATCTGTTTCCATGAGGTTCTGATTAACTGAAGAATGCAGACACTCACCTCTCTGCATTCCTTCTGAGCACTTGGGTGCCTCCCTCAGTGATCCTTATCTAGACCTGCTTAGTCTCACCCTGAGTGCTCAGACCCTCAGAAGTCCCTGAGGCTCCAATGGGGAATTTTCAATAATACAAAGTATTAATGTGTGATGAGGTTTCAAGCGAAGTTTTAGAGAAAACATGAGTGAGGATAGCATAGACCAGGGTTAATAATAGGTGATTTGCAATCACAGGGCCTGGACTTGAAGCCAGCCTCCACCATGCATTAGCTGCAGCAGCTGCGAAGTTACTTCTTTCCTCCACCTTCAGTTCCACCCGTAAAATGGAGGAAGTGATTCCGCCTGCTTCATACTTTGTTATAATGACTGAATGAGACAATTCACACTTAAAGAATGAGTGAACATTTGCCAAACAGTAGTTCTTCGTGTTGTTGACTGGATGTAGTGGTTAAGAGCATAGGCGTCAGATCACCTGGGTTCAAACGCTGGCAAAAGGTCCAGTGAAGTACCTGTACTTGGCTCATAGTAAGTGTTGATAAACGTTAATATCTAATTGTAAATGATATTTTAACTAGAATTATACCACTTCCATATGCCTGTTCACCAGGAGCCAGGATTGATAGTTATATCTGCCTTTTATTCATGAAACAGGAAGGTCATCGTCCAGAGTATGGCAGGCAGACCAGCTTTCATCATGTGGGTCACTGGTGGGGAAAAATAAAAAGGTCTTTGGTGATGCACAATTGGGACTAAAGGTTTTCCATATTCCCTGCAAGAGTCAATATTCAATGAGAAAGAGGCCAGGGCAGCCTGAAAGGAAAACAAGTCACAAAAGGGCAATATTCGTTAGTTTATTCATTTAGCTTTTTGAGTATCGCTGTTCCAGGGACACGTGCAGGCCCTGTATGTGCATTATTGTAATACTCATGCAAGACTATCTTCATTTTACAGGGGAAATTAAAAGGCAGTGAAGGTGAAGTGAGATTAGAACACAGATTCTCAGACCCCCCAAATGTGACCCCTCTAGGTGTGTGATTTGGGGCAAGTCACTTCACTTCTTTGTGCCTTTGTTTCCTCATAGGTCAAATGGAGACAAGGCAAGTTCACAAAATCCCTGCACTCTGTAAAGCCCTGTAGGCATGTGACTCCTAATATTCGTCTAACCTTGTCCAGTATGGTAAGTCAGAGACGGGGTGTTTTAGTAGAGCTCCTCCAGCACATACCGCTGTGTATGGATGGCTGGGGGTTCCACAGCTGGGTCTGTTTCAATCTTCTCTCCTTGGGAAAGAGCCAAAACCTCTAGGAGTGAATGACGCCCTGGGAGGTGCTGGCTTTGACAGCTGGAGTGTGTGACCTGTTTAAAGAGTGATGTTATTTTGCTCGGAGTCACAAAGGGAAGCAGGAAGGTGGGAAGCTCCAGGAAGCCCAGGGCCTGGCTCTGCAGAGGTCAGAGACGTTTCCAGCTTTTGAGTGAATTATAGGCCGCCCCACCCTGGGGATCCCCAGGTGCTAAACATCCTGCTAATGCGACCTGAGCACTCATCAAGGCTAATGAGTCAGCAGACTCCTCAGAATGCAATGTCTGGAGGGCTCCTGGTGCAGTAAAGATGGGCATCTGGGACAGAGGCACTGTTAGCTGTTACGGCTAACAGCCACTAACTGGAACAGGACAAAAACAAAAGTAATTTTCGCTACTGATTACTTCTCCCAAGTTTTTCCTGTTTACTTTAGGGAACCAATTTTGGAACTTGAGGGAAGGAAGGGGTGAACATGGCAAGTGGCCAACCTATGGAATCTAAGGATTAAATAAATAGATGCCTTGCTTGACATAAAATAAAGGATATTCTTGAGAAGTTGTAAGTAAATAAAATATCTATGCTTAAATGTACATTGTACTGGGAAGTTTCTGTTTACAGTGGACCTGCAAGGGATTGGCTCTGGAATATGCTTCCCTGTGCCGATTTGTGGCTTTCATATTATATTTGGACTTTCCTACTTCAGTTTCTAGAAAAAGAACACAGGTTCTTTCTTAGCTGATGCTTAGTCCTTAGGGCTTATCAACCAAAGCTGACAAGGAGTGGCCAAAGAGGCGGTGTGGCTACTCCTGCATTGCCCTTCTGGGTAAGTGTGCAAAAGGAAAGAGAATGGTCATGCTTGATAAAAATGGTGCTGAGAACTGAATCCGTTCTTTCAAAAATTTACTTCATTTTGTCTGAAAGGTATCTTTCTTATGGGCTGTTCATCCTGGAATGGGGTTGAACTCTTCTTTCTATCCATATGTGGAAGCAATTTGTATCTGTTCTTCAAATATTTTTTTTCTTTCTTTTTTTTTTTTTGAGACAGAGTCTCACTTTGTTGCCCTCATTAGAGTGCTGTGACATCACAGCTCGCAGCAACCTCCAACTCTTGGGCTCAAGCGATTCTCTTGCCTCAGCCTCCCTAGTAGCTGGGACTATAGGTGCTACGACAACACCTGGCTATTTATTTACTTATTTATTTATTTTTTGTTTATGAGGCCTGGGCTGGGTTTGAACCCACTAGCCCCAGAGCATGTGGCTGGAGCCCTAACCACTGAGTAATGGGTGCCAAGCCCACATATTTTCTATTGTATTTACTGCACGCACAAGGCAGTCTGCGCTTCCATGATTTCCTGAAATGAAGTGCAGCCTGGTGACATACTTTACACAATAAAATATGAGAGGGTACACCTTGACATTTTAGGGTGGAAATGTTTAAGGTCTGGTGTGTGATTCACCATCTTCTCTTTTTCCTGTTGCCATAGCAACCTGTACAGTTCCAGAAAAGGCTGTTTCCTTAGCCTGCATCCTGGAGTGAGGGTGACCTAGAGCACAGCCCCCACTCATGGGGACCAGATGCACATGGAAGAGAAACCCAGCACACACTCTGCTTTCAGAATTGGGATTCTAGGATCGTTTGGTCCTCAGCATAACCTAGCCATGGTACACTCTGATTAATAAAAATCTTCCAGAGATGTGTTGCATTATTGTGGAACAACATGTTGGAGCCCTGGTTAAAGCAGAAGTGAGCCCCTCCTCCCTGGTGAGGAACTTTTCATCTCACTACTTTGCATCTTAGCAGCCATTGTTCCTTATACAGACTTTTGGCAATGACAGCAAAGGAAAAAATTCCAGACTGGAAATGGTGCTATGATGCTAGGAGTTACTAACTGATATTTAGGAAATTGTCTGTAATCCATCCTCCCACTCAACTCATGTTCTGAGGGGGTGGGCAGCATTAGTCTTATTTGCTGCTGTAACCCCAGTGACAGGTCTGCAGCAGGTCCTCCATAAGAGATATATGGGTTAGGTGTGGTGAGTAGTTCAGAACATGGATGCTGAAATGGGGCAGATCTGGCCCTTTATTTTGACAGTTGTTTTGAGCATATAATAATACTCCAAGGTGTTTCCATGAAGATTAACTGAAATAATTTGTATCAGTTACATGGCATAGTGTTTGGTACATGGTAAATGCTCCAAGCATGGTAGCTGATATTTGTTATTGGTGGTAGACAGTGATAACATACCTAAATATTTTCGGGGTGAGAGAAAATTCCAAGTCATTTGAATTGTTAACCTCACAAAGTTATGTTGAAATCTTAACCTTGGACATCTATGACCTATGTAAAATAGGGTCTTTGCAGATGTAATCAAGATAAGATGTGGTTATAAGGACTGGTGGCCTTATAAGAAGATGAAAGACACAGAAACATAGGGAGAAGACAGCGATGTGATGAGGGAGGCTGAGAGTGAAGCAACGCATCTACAGGGAAAGAAATGCCAGAGATAGGAAACAACAGAAGGTAGAAGAGGCAGGGGATGGGTGTCTCTTGTAGGTTTTAGATGGAACATGACCCTGCTGGCACTTTGCTTTTAGTCTTCTAGCCTTTAGAAGTGTCAGAAAATACATTTATGTTGTTTTAAGCCACCTTATTTGTGGTATCTTGTTACAACAGCCCTAGGAAACTAATACAATAGCTATACAATTTTTGTGTAATAGCCATGAGTACTGCGATCCCAATTCCTTCCCTGTACATTTCATAAAACCAGAAGTCTGTTGGAATTCCATAAGGGCAAGCACAAGTGAAGTTTCCCCATCCAACAAAGGCCTTTAAATGACATCACTATCTCGTTTTCATCAGGTGCCAGAAAAATCCTCTTGAATTTTAGAATTCATTTACACAGGAGAAAAAGAAAAACAAAGATTAAGATAATGTTCGCTTAGGAGAATGTTATGTCTTGAGAAAACGACTCTTAACCCTTATCTCAGCCTGCAGAGGAGTGATCTTTGGAAATTTCCTGAAATAGAACTGAAAGAACACACACACACAACCAACAACACTCACACAAACAGATAATGCTTATTCAGGCTTCTTGGCACGGAGTCCAACAATAAAGGAGAACTTAATTAAAACAGGGTCAGCAACATCAGGCAAGCCACTGTGGTCAGGCTCACAAGGAGGCAGATGCACTTTCAACTCTGTAACACCAACAACCACCACCATTCCACACATTTTTGGCAGAAAGGGAACATGCCCTTTGAAAACCCACAAGAGGCTATTTTTAAAGTCCAATAGCAGTCTCCCGGAGTCAACAGTCCAGCAGGAAAAAGAACGTTGAGAAAGCCCAGAAATAGGTCTAAGAAATCCTTAAGGGCTCTGCAGGCCCAACACCTGGTAAGGAAAACCCCCCAGGAGACTGAAGTAAGGTAGCTTCCCACACCTCATACCTTGGAAGGACTCAGAGATCACACCTGCGCTGCATTTTCTGACATGTCCTCATGGTAGTAGGACTGGAGATTGGGGGTAAGGGGTGGGGTGTCCACAGATATGTGAACATGCTAGTGGCAGGGCACTCATAATCCTTCTCTGGTGTTATATTCTATCTTGAAGGACATTCTGACTATTTTAGCAACCATTATGAACAACCATAATGAATTTCCTGTACCTTGGAAAACCCAACCTGCTCCTTTCTGAGGTACATGTTATACCAGGAGTGGGTATTTGCTCTTCTCCATCCTGTGGAAGCCTCCTTTCCTTCTGATGCTCCCAGATGACAAGTGGATGTCAAGTGTTCCTATCTTTAGAGCCAGGTACAGAAGTGTGGACAATGGCATTTGTTCAGTGACTCTGTGAGTGGAACCTCCCTTGGAGTGGGCAGGGCTTCTTCCATTTCTCAGATGGAGATTAGCAATTGCCTTGGCCCCACACTGGCTCCACACATTCTGCTTTGTGCCAGACATTGTGCTGAGCACACGGAACCAAGTGTCTCTGATCCAGACAGTTTTTCCAATATAGTCAGAGTTGGGGGAAGGACAAAAACATTATGACTGGGTATATCAGAGACATTGGAGGATCAGGAAGAACCACAGAAGAAGCAGGTGCAGAATGGCTAACTTACAGAATGATAGTTTGGTAGAGCGGGGCCTCAAGTGCTTCTACCAGGCCACTTTGGGCTCCCCCTATCTCTATCACCCTCTTGCTATTATTGGATAGTCTTCCCCAAATAAACCGAAGCATCCAAAGGGCAGGAACCATATGCTTCACTTCCACTGATTTCCCTGGCTTCAGCCCTGAAACAGTATTGTTTAAGAAAGGAATTGCCAAATAAATGGTCAATTCCTTTCTCTCCTTCCCTGAATGTGGTAATGGAGTCACTAGGACAATTGCAGTAGAAACTTTCTCACTACTCTATCTAGCTTTGAGAGTTTGAGAAAGTTACCAGAACAATCTGTCTCTGCTTCCCTAGCAGTAAAATGAAGAAAGTGGATCATATAACCTCCAAAATTCTATGATTTTATGACTATAATCTAGCAAGGCTTGTAGTTATCTGTGGAACAGCTATAAGAACATAGATTTGGAGCTAGAAAGACCTGGGATCAAATCAGATGAAGGTCAAATCACTATGAAACCTAGGAAAATTATTTAACTTCACTGAGTCTCACTTGCTCATTACTAAAATGGAGCAGTAATCATTAAGTCCATTTCACTAAGCTGGTATGAGCATTAGCTAAAATAATACATGTACACTGTTAGTCATAAAGGAGCCCCTTGATAAATTTTCAGTTGGAATTTAAGAAATGTTTGACAAATGTTTGTTAGTTACCTTCTAAGAGGCACAGAATTTCACGCTATGGTTCATGGGTAGGTCAACTGCTTACTCTGATTCCCCTTTGTCTTGACACTATTAATATTTGTTTTCCTTTTTACTCTCAAAAATTCATGGATCTTTCTTCTAACCTCATGGAGCACCAGAGCGAGTCATACTTGAGCTGCCAGCAGAACCCTGCTATCTAGTTCCTGGAGACCTTTTGAACTTACCCACCTGAAACTGGTGCTGACTGGGACAATTAATTTGGACCTCTTGAACTGGGCCAATCACCCAGGGACTATCCAAAGTGATACCCTGGGTGTGTGGTTCTGGGAAGGTTTGATTTTCCTTTTCCAATTGTTGCCTTGGGGGGGGGGGCAGGGTGACATAACTGCTGGTTCTCTACAGCTGAGACTTCAACCCAGAGTAATTGATTCACTAGGGTAGGACAGAGACCAGGTGAAAACAAGACAGAGACACTTAGCTCCACCACACAAAGCAGGCCCCCAGTTTCTCAGGCCATAGTACTGTACAGGTTCTGGGGGAAAAGATACAGACACCAGTGCCAGCTTTTGGGAAAGGGGCTGATTAATTACTACTCTTGGAGCCCCCAACCCAACTTCTCCTTATCCACTCATCTAGCCAAACAGTGTAAAATAATCATGGGGTGAAATCAGCAGAAAAACTCTGATAACATGAATAACCAGAGTAGATCAACCTGCCAAGGAAGGATATGGCAGACACAACAGAAGATACCATTCATAAACAGATGGCTGAGATGTCAGAAATCAAATTCAGAATTTGGATTGCAAATAAGATTAATGGAATAGAGGTAAAGTTGAATTAGAAATTCAAGGAGCATTTTAAAAGTTGTCTCAAGAATTCAACAACTTCAAGACAAAATCACCAAAGATTTTGACACTCTGAAACAAGAATTTGCAGCCCTCAAAGATCTGAAAAATACAGTAGAATCCTTCAGTAACAGAATAGAGCAAGTAGAAGAAAAGATTTCTGACATTGAAGACAACTCTCAAAGAGGAAGAGAAATGGAGAGCAAAAATGAATCATTCTCTCAGAGAGCTCTGGGGTAACTCAAAGAAAACTAATATTCACCTCACAGGAATCCCTGAAGGTGAAGAAGTGGCTTCACAAAGCACAGAGGCTCTTCCTCATGAGATTATGAAAGAGAACTTCCCAGACATGCCAAGAGATTCTGAAATTCAGTTACAGAGTTTCAGAATGGCAGCATGACTCAACCCAAATAAGACATCCCACAGGCACATCATAATTAACTTCACTAAAGTTAATATGAAGGAGAAAATTCTGAAAGCAGCCAGACATAAGAAAACCATAACCTACAAGGGGAAGAATATTAGAATGACTGCAGATCTCTCTGCTGAAACCTTTCAAGCTAGAATAGGGTGGTCATCGACATTTAATCTCCTAAAACAAAATCACTTTCAACCTAGGATCTTGTATCCAGCTAAACCAAGTTTCATTTATGATGGAGAAATTAAATACTTTCATTTCATTTACATGTTGAAGAAATTTGCCATAACTAAAGCAGCTCTCCAGCATATTCTTTGACCTATCCTACATAATGACCATTGCAATCCTCCACCACAAAGGTAAACTCACTCAGAAACTTTTGATCAAACTTCAACTTCTACAGTGGCAAAAGGATTAAAAATGTCCACTGGACTTTCAAAAAACTCGATACCCAAAATTCTACCAGGTTTTTGAATATTCTCAATTAATGTGAATGGCTTAAATTGTCCTCTAAAGAGGCACAGGTTGGCTGACTGAATACAAAAACTCAGGCTAGATATCTGCTGCATCCAAGAATGTCATCTTACCTTAAAAGATAAATATAGACTCA
>CAUYPK010093793.1:0-30868 GCA_963574355.1 Loris lydekkerianus | reverse complement strand
CATCTGAAGGGTCCCTACAGCAGCACTCAGCTTTCCCCCTTCACACCTGCAGCGTCCCTACAGCAGCACTCAGCCTTCCCCCTTCACACCTGCAGTGTCCCTACAGCAGCACTCAGCTTTCCCCCTTCACACCTGCAGCGTCCCTACAGCAGCACTCAGCTTTCCCCCTTCACACCTGCAGCGTCCCTACAGAAGCACTCAGCTTTCCCCCTTCACACCTGCAGTGTCCCTATGGTGACACTCAGCTCTCCCTCCTTCAGAGCGGTCATGTTTACAGCCAGCGATCAGCCATGAGAAAGTTTTGCACAAAAACAACTTTCCTGAAAAGTGACTTTTTGTGTGTATTTCTAAGAATTTCTATGTGCTGCTGAAACATAATGATCATCACAATGTTTATTGATCACGTACAATAGATCAGGGTCAGGGTCAGGGGCTGCCTGAGGGGGTGGACAGGGCACCCACATCAAGTGGGTAATGAGTATCAGCCAGACAGATGGATGTGAGTGTGAGGTTTTCATCCATTAACTCTGGGAATGAGGAGGGCCTTGAAAAGTCTTGGGTTGGATGTGTAACAATGAAGGAAGTGACTCTCGACCAGGAAGAAGAGGTTGAAACGTAACATCGGTTCCAGAAAGTCATTCTTCAACACCACTTTGTATTATATACATTTTGTTTTTAGTAAGAAGTTTGCCTTAGGTGGAAAGACAACGATGAGTCAGCATATTACAGACGAACAATCCGGGCCGTTGTGCTAAGGTCTTTGCTCTGGTGGAAATGTGTTATCTCCCTGAAACATCCCAGCGGGTCCCGCGGCTGTCAATGTACGATTTGCACTGTATTAGGCTGCTTCCACACTAAAATGTACATGCGTGCTCCTGCAAGTTTAGGTCAATTATGAATAAATTAAATCTTATCTAAATAAACAGTGTCTTTTTGAATCAAAATGCAAGCTGGCATGAATATTGAAGTGGACGAGGATGAACCCTCTTCTGGCTGTGTTGCATTTTGTATTCTTGATTTTAAGAAGAGAAAGAAAATCGACTCTTCACTAGGGATGTGGACACTGAGAAATCTTCCCAGGAAGAACAACACATTAAAAAATAAAATCCATTATGAAGATTAAATTACATGAGTGTCTACTGACCTTGGTGATCACTGCCTTTTCACACTATTTTGGAGATGCAGAGTTTGAGGAGAGAGTTATTATTTTGATCTTTCTTTTAGTAGGAAGAGGCAACTTATGCAAATTAAAACTCTAGAAATTACTAAAATCCAAACTAGTTTCTTATAGGTTTTTATATGATTTCTGTAGGAATCTAATGGACACAAGGATTGGCTTATCCTAATCTAAATTTTTGAGAACATTCTAACTCTCACCGTCAAAGCCTGAGGCAGCGGTTCTCAACCTGTGGGTTGTGACCCCTTTGTAACAATGAAAATACCTCGTGGCATTAGGAAGGTTGAGAACCACTGGCCTGAGGGTTTTAGATAATGTTTCCATTACTCAAAGGATCTGAGAATCTGAGGTAAAAAGTCAGATGGGGCTGGAGTTACAAACTAACAAGCAGAGAAGTTTTTAAAAAATACTTTCACATCTATGTACTGTGGTCCCCTCACCTGCAGTGTTATTTTCCATAATTCCGGCTACCCACAGTAATGTGCAGCCCAAAAATATTAAGTGGAAAATTCAAGAATTAAACACTTTGTAAATTTTAAACTGTGCACCGTCCTGAGCTGTGTGATTGATTCTCATGCTCCCCCCCCAGGACACACCGTGTCCCTTTGTCCAGTCCCTCTAGCCTGTCTCAGGCAGTTATCTAATAGCCATCTAGGTTAAGGGGTCAGCGTCACAGTGTGGGGGGCTGCTGCTCCAGTCACCCTCACTTTACTTCATCACAGCCCCAAAGTGGAGGGCAGCAATACTGGCGATGGGATAGGCCAGCAAGAAGCTGCAAAGTGTTTCCTGTAATAAGATAAATAATCAGATGCTGAGGTTGCTAAGTAAGAATGAATCTTCTTTGCATGAAGGTTTGAACAGTACATTTTTATAATCACTCTATTTTATTACTAGTTGTTAATCTCTTTCAGTGCCTCATTTATAAATTAAACTCTATCACAGGTACATATGTGTCAGAAAAAACACACACAATGTTCAGGTCTGTTCATGGTTTCGGGCACCCCCGGGTGGACTGGTGTGTCTGCCCTGTAGGTAAGGGGCCCCTGTACCGTCCTGTATCCTGCTGCCTAGAGCCCGCCCAAGCCCTCTCTCAAGACCTGGCTCTGCTCCCTCATGAGGCCCAGTCTGTGTTCACGCACCTGGAAGCTCCATGCGGGCAGGGCCTATGTCTGCCTTCTGCCTCCAGCATCTAGCACAAGGACAGCCATGCAGAAGGCATTCAAAAATGAATCTCTCCTAAAAAAGGAATAACGACGCCCTCCTCTGGCACATTCAGCTTATTAAGCGAATCTCTCCGGCACTTATGGGAGTCTGTGGTTTTTTTATATTCAGTCTGGCCGCTGGACCTTATTACTGTGGGTAGCCTCAAAGGCAGAGGCCCACCTTATTGATCTTGTATTCCCAGGACCAAGCACTGCAACTATTTGATAAATGTTTGTTTATTGAAATAAATAAAGTTATACTCATTATACTGGAATTAACTGCAGCCACAAACCGGAGACTTCTTAGCTCCTCTGTCCCCCCCGAGTCACGGGTGTCACACTCAGAGTCACACTCAGGGCCTGAGCATCATTTCCCATTATCATTGACAATGGTCTTCTGGGTCTTTCTTCACTGGCCCCAAAGGTCTTGCTCTTATGCTCACTGGCCTGAAAACTGCCTTTTTCCTACTTAGATGCTCTGCAGGAGAGAAGAGAGGCTACACAGGAGGTCAAGGCCTTTGGGGTGAAGTTGGGAAGGACAGAGATGGCCCTAGGGAGCTGTCCTTCTTCCCTCTTCCCTCCCCCAGCTCTGCATCAACCCTGGGCCAGGTGAGGGTGGTCAGAGGAGTGGCTCTGTGTGTCAGCTCCTCTGAGCTCTGCAGTGGGGATGAGGCTGGACGAGGAGAGGACAGAGCACTCTGGGAGGAGGTGGTGGGGAGGGGGACGGCCGAGCTTGCCTTGGTAGGGCCTGGTGGGGAGAGTCAGCTATGTCAAGAACCTGATCTTGGCACTGCAAGCAGGACCTTGGACTGAGTCAGCCCACCCAGCCCACAATGTGGGTCCAGCCTGCCCTTGCCATATAGATCCTGCTGCTTAATTTGGCCGTGTATGAACTTTTAAAGAACCTCTATGAACTTGTTTTAGAATCTAATTTAGCCATAAAGAAGCTGCCCATTGTATCAAGTCCACGTCTCTCAGGATCCCATAACGTACACTCTCTCCTGTGTACTCTGTTCTAAGTGGGGAGGCCCACGTCTGGCCCCTCCTTCTTGTAATAAGCACTTGCCCAATACAAGGCTATTATGTGATCATACCAGTGTTCACTTTCTTTCTCAGACTGAGTCCCCCGGGTGGATTGACTTCACATGGGATGTGAGCTGGGGACACAGTGCCCCTGTGGGGGTTGGGGGGCAGCTCCCCCTCCTCAGGCAGAAGCTTCTTGAGCAGACCTGGCTCTGGCCAACGTGGGATGATTTATACAAAGAGGCTAAGGAGTGTGTTCTTAGCAGGGGTGGCACAGAAATGAGGGGGCCGTGTTTGTGGGGCTGTGCCAAGCAAGGTATTGTTATCAGTAATGACACAAATTTACTGTCAGACAGGGACTGCCCCCTGTCCCAGGGCCAGTATCTCACGGACCTCCGCCACAGAGCACCAGCCGGACCGTGAATCTGACTCAGCCCTGTACCTTCTCAGTCAGACTGAGAGGCGGCCTTGCCATCCAGAGAGAATGTGGGTCAAGTTCAGAGGGACCATGCACCACAGATTTGTTTTTTTTCTGCAAATGTGAGGCCTTACCTGGTGTAGCAGTGAACTTGAGAGTTCTGAGTTCGCCCAACCCTGGACTCCCTGCCTAACTGCACACAATTGAGCGTCAAACCAAGGGGCCGGCCTGCATTTCTGTATAGCCGTGTCCTCATCCCCTCCTGCCCTTTAGGACAATATTCCACATGATCAGAGCAGCAAGAGCTGACACAGAGCAGCTCTCTGGGAGGAAATACAGTCTCTGAGCAAGAAAAAAAAAACAAGAAAAATACTAATGGAAAGCCCACTGGTGCAGTTCAAACCGTGTCCCCATCAGTATGAAAGGCAGGTGTGCAGGGCTGCAGAGAGCCTTTGATCTCGCCTTGAAGCCAAAGAGAATTTGGAAGTGCTCCAAATGTAAAGGTGCAGGAGAGATGCTCACAGCAAGAGAGACTTCACGATGGGCGTCGGGGTGTGTGAGCTCGCCCGCCCTCCCACTCACCCTAACAGAAGAGCCTCTACCTGTACAAGCCTGTGCTCAATTCTGACCTGCCCGGCTCATCCCGCAGAGCCTTTTGACCTAGTCTGCGGCAGGATTGACCCCAGTGTGCCTAGCCCTGGAGAGAACTTGCATGTGGGCGCAGAGAAGGAAAGAGCTGGGGGGGTGGGCAGCACGGGGTGGGGTGTGGGCAGCACCTGAGAGGGCCATGTTGCCAGTGATGCCTGATGACCACGGGGCAGGACACAGGACATCAAGGCGCAGCTGATGTTGAGGCTGATGAATTTCCCAGGAACCCAGCAGCCCAGCAGCCTGAGCAGAACTTAACACACCAAAGCAGACAGGAAAGGTCCCTTAGTACCCTTATTCATCCTACTTTCTAAAACTGGAGCTGGCCAGCCTCACAAACAATCCATTTTTATCAGATGCAACAGCACATTTCTCTTTAGCTACCAGACGGGAAGCCCTGAAATCTGGGCCACGTTAACAGGAGCCCTGCGTGGTTAGGACAGAGCCCAGGAGCCCTGTGTGGTTAGGACAGTGTCCACCTGCATGGACTCGGGAATTTCCAGAGATTTCACCCACATCGCTCACCTGAAGGCCAAAGCCACTAGGTGGATTGTACCCACATCATTCCCTTACTGCAGAGCAGTGGATGGGGAGGGTGCAGCTGGTGCTGGGCAGCAGGGAAGCCACTCATCAGACACCAGGCGTCCGGGTGGGCAGAGTAAGCTGCGGGGTTGGCAGATGGAGGCCTCCAAGTACTCCCAGCACCTCCGCTGTCCAGCTGCTGCTCTCACTGTACCCCCCTGCCTCAGGGCAGCTCCCTACAACTCCCACACTGACCAGAAGCTGACCATGGAAAGTGCCAGGGGCCCAGGGCAGGATTGAAGGGGTGCTCCTGGTTGCCACATCTGCTGGGTCAGGAACTTCAGAAGACACTGTTCCAGCCAATGTTCACTACCAAGATCAGAGGAAGGAGCCCTCTGGTTCAAGTGTCAGACCAAGGACTGCAGCCTATGAGGGGGTCCCAGCTGTGCAGAAGACTGAGAGGAACAGACTGAGAATCACGAGGATGTGGTTCATTAGGAGACCCCACACTCAGAGCCAGACCCAAGGGGCGGTCAGTCCAGAAGACCAGGAGACAGAGCAGGCCCCGCACGCACAAACCACAGAGGAAGCCCAGGCCCTGGCAGTGTCGCGTGCAGGGCAGGGCTCCCTGTTGGCTCTGGCACCTGTACGGTCAGCCTGCCAGGGCCAGCAACCAGGCCTTGCACTGTCTCTAGCAGGGCTGAGTAGAGGCAGGTTCTGCACAGAAGCCTTTGATTGCAAATCATTTTGCCAATGTCCAGCTATGCAGAGGACCAGACAGCCAATGTGCACACTGTTTTAAGATGAATTATTAAAGAAAGGGCTGCATTTGGGACAGCTGAGGGTGGGGGTCTCTAGGTGGAGAGCTAGTGGGTTATGCAGAAAAGCCTGTACCAGAGGTTGAAGCATCATTTACAAACCACTGGCCCTGAAAAGGCTGTTCAGCATCGGGGTGCAGATGTGACTAGGGCCATGCCGGGGAGGCGCCTGGACAGAAGACTGTGGGGCTTTCTCGGCTGCACGTGCAAATGCTCATGTTTAAAGCAGAGGAAGTGACTCGTTGCTGCACCTACTGAGGGCAGGGCCTGGGAGCCACTCTGGGCCAGTGTTTACTCCCTTCCTGAGGCCTCCAGCCACACGCTGTGTCTCAGATGCAGAGAACACCCTGGACGTCCTCTCTGTCCATGGGGCCTTTGTTCAGGTCACCTGCTCTGCTTCTCCCATCTGGTTCTCCATCTTTCTGGATGTGAATTGTGGATGGGCTCCCAGTGGTGCGATTAAGACATCCTGTCAGGGAGGCAAGCTCTCTAGTTGCCCATTGCTGATGGGACAACGTAAAGCTGGATCGTTTCCTGAGCTCCCCAGGGGCCATCAACGTCCACATGGCAATGGCCCCAGTAAACAGGCTGGGTGAGCCACTCGCAGCCGTGAGACGAACCAGGGCCTCTCTGCCTCAGGGAGACGAGGACTGGCAGAGGCCTTTGTACTGCACAGCTCCTCTCCTGACCCCACTGGCTCCCCATTTGCCCCTCTCCTATGAGCGCAACTTTCCAGGAATTTTAGGAAAATGGGATAAGAGAAAAGGAGAAGAAACTCCTGGGCATGGTTGGAGTCGGAAGATCATGGTGCTAACCCCAGCCCTGCTACTTACTGCCTGCCAGCCTGAGACCTGAGTCTAACTTCTCTTAAGCCCATCTGCACACAGAAGTGCTGCTCATACCAATCTGCATGGTGGGAAAGGAGGAAACTGACCACTCCTGAGCACCTACTATGTGCCAGGTGCAGTTTCTCCACTTCTCAGCACAGCCAGGAAACTCTGGGCAAGGTCACTCAGCTTTGTGATTCCACCTTAATATGATAAGACCTGGGGGCATCATGACCCGGCTGCAGCAGAGAAGACAACTTATGAGCTCTACATCCTGTACAAATTTAAGACATTACACATGAGCCCAAAACAGCTGGTGTGCTTTTATCACACTAACTCTCAAAGGAGAAGCTGAGGCATAGGGTCAAAGCAGTGTAATAAAGGCTCCAGCAAGGCAGGGGCAGCTTGGAGGGCTGAGGCCCTTGCTCCCTATTCTTTCCCAGTTCAGGATGACAGGTGGACTCAGCTGGACTGGAACCCAGACATCCTGTCCAGGGAGCAGAAACTTCTTTTGTGTCCTTCTGCCCAGAGGCACTTCATCAGGGTGGCGTTCATCCAGGGAGGAGGGAGGTCACTCTCCCACCCTAGAGTCAAACAACAGCTCACTAACAACAAGGACTTTGTGTAAGTCAAGGTTTCGGGGGTTGTCCAAGTTTTTTCTCTGTTGTTGATGCCTTTATTTTTAATGGGAAAAACATTTCCTTTTTCCAAATGCTATCAATTTCAATCAAATTATGTATATTGCAGGACCAGAAAAGGATGCTTAAATTGCTGAGTGAGTGTGTTTTATTTTTCCTTCCGTTTCTCTCAATCCTTCCACTCAGCTTCTTGAAGAATTAAGCTTTGGTCTTTTCAAATGTAAATTAAGCAATTTACAAAATATGTATTTTGGCACATAGGCAGCTTTGCTTTCCAAACAAACCAGAGTTTTATTGATTCTGTGGACTGCCATCTCATAGAGTTATCTTGTGGCCACAGTTTGAATCTCTAATATGAGACTGTTTTTATTTATAATAAGCAGTATGTTCTGCTTTTATCTAGATGGCTTTGCCTTTCACCTCTATGTTTCTATATGGGTGGGAGAGGTGATGTCAGTCTTAATATGCTTTTCATGATTTAGTTTCTTGAATGTTATTTTTGTCATTTGTGTCAATTTTATTATTAATATTTGATTTCACAAAAGAAATTAAAATATGAAAAACACCCACTCACAGCTCTGCCAGCCTAAGACAGCTCTTGCTGTCTGCCCAGGCCCCTAACAAGTTTGTCACCATGCGTGTGCTATTGTGAAGTTGTAAAAATTCTGTAAACATAGTTTCTGAAATAACTTTTATGCAAACTGAAATAAAACAAAGCTTTCCTGACATCTGCTTAGGATCTCTGGACCTATTTTGCAGAAACTCTTCTCCGTTTCATTCTAGGTAAACAACAGGAGCTTTGCATTTTGGAGATAAAGAGCATATCGTATATACTCGAGTATAAGCCAAGTTTAACCCGAACTCGGCACAAATTTTGTGCTAAAAAAACTCAGCTTATACTCGAGTATATACGGTATTTTTCAGTCTTAATGATGTGGTGGCCTTGATCTCCAAGGTCCGTTATCCAACCTTCTGCATCATCGATACTGCCCAGGCACTGTCTCACGCAAGGCCTCTCTACTGCATCTGGGGGAAGGGTCCCCCATCTCTGCTGTGCACCGCTGCCTCCTAACAAGGTCTCACCACCTTTGCTGCTTGTAGATTGTACATTTTTCTTCTATGGTTGATACTTTTGTATTGTGTTGGAACACACTAACATGAAATTTATCATGTTAGCTGTTTTTAATTGTATAGTTCTGTGTCATTCACTCTTTCACGTTGTTATGGTACCATCACCCCATCCACCTCCAGAGCCCTTTCATCTTCCCCGTCTGAAACTCTAGACTCCTTGAATCACAACTCCCCTCCCCACCTGGCTCCCAGCGGCCATGGTCCTGCTTTGTGTCTCTATGAATATGTCTGCTCCAGGTACCTCATACATGCAGAATCATACCACATTCCTTTTTGGGATCTGGCTTGTTTTGGTAGCACATTATCTCCAGGCTCACGCCTGCTGCAGCGTGTGCTGGAATTCCCTGACTTTTCAAAGCCAAGTGATGTTCCATTGTAATGTACAGACCACATTTGGTTTATCCCTTCATCACCTGATGGACAACTAGGTTGCTTCTACCTTTTGACTATTATAAATAATGCTATGAAAGTGGCTGTGCAGAGATCTGCATTTCTGCTTTCAGTTCTTTGGGGTATGTACTCAGAGTAGAAGTGCTGGGACATTCGGCAATTCCATGGCTAATGTTTTATGCAGCTGTTGTACTGTTTGAACAGTCGCTGCCCCACTCACCTTCCCACCCACAGTGCACAAAGGGTCTGGCCATTCTCTCCTTCTCTGTTTGGAATTACTAGACGCAGCTCCCATTACAGTAACACCCCAGAGACACAGACTTGTCCTGGTCTCCAGGTAATGCTGGTGGTACAGATGGGAAGGCTGAGGTGTGGAGCGGGATGGAGGCAGGAGCCACCTAGGGCAGCCTGGCTCGGGCATGGACATGTCCTCATCATCACCACGTTATATGGGCTCTCACAGAGACTGCACTTTGGCAGCCCCTCCTGCAGCCCTAGTTTCCAAATTTGTTGTTTTACAGCTCAAAACTGTCTCATGCAAAGTAGCACTGTACCCCATCATTGTGAGGCCTCAGTGAGAGTGAAAGGTGTGGCTACTGGATAGGTCATGCCCTCCACTGGTCCTGTCACCAGGCTGTCCAGTCTTCTGTAGAGTCTCAGGCTGGTTATTACCTCTCAGACTTTTGGCCAAGATCAAGTGTGGTTTTTCTGGCTGACTGAGTGCAGCCTAACACCAGACATCACAAGATCAGCCCCTCCCTGTGGGTGGGAGCCCGTGAACCCTTCTCAACTCTGAACACGCAGGCTCATCTGTCAGTGCTTCTCAGGGGGCTGGGTTTCCTGCACCTGCACTACAAGGTGTAATACGTTCACCTTGGAATTCTCCTGCTGCTGCTGGCTAGTCCAGGCTGTGGGGGAGGGCAGAGCCTGTGGACCCAGCAGGTGCCAACATAGAAGATTTGGAAATACCAAAAGACGTTGCCCCAAAACATCCCTTGAAAAGACACCTGAGAGCCCCCTGCTCCCTTTGCCTAAAGCCTTGTATTTCCCAGACTTTGTTCCTGGGATTACAGCACCTCAGATGTACCTCGAGCAAGGGGTTCCAATGCTAAGTAAGTTTGGGGAGCCCTCTGTGGATTATCGATCCAGGAGAGTCATAATGCACTTTAATACGGTAAAGTCTCTGGGAAATTTCACAGTAATGAAAGTTTATTTAAACCACAGTATCCTCCAAGAGCTTTGTTAAAATGCAAATACCTAACTATGATAGGAATTAGAAATCAAAGATAAAAATCTGTCCGCCTCACAATGTTGCCTCTGTCTCTAAATGTGGGAATTGGGAACAAATTCACGATGGCCTTTGAATTTTTTTTCTCACAGTATTTAATTAGACTACTTGATCTTTCTAAGCCTTGGTGTTTTAAAGTATTTTTTTAACATAAAAATAACACTTGCTCCTGATAGAAAGGTCAGGAGAGTATAACGTTAAGATGAAAAATAATTCAAAATCCCGACACCCAGGGATAGTCACTGTCAGCATGTTGAGTGCTTTCTGATATTTTTCCAAGTGTATATACATACATAGTATACAAAATATCTTATATTTTTATAAAATGGGGAGCATGCCAGTGATGCCATTTTATATTCTGGTTTTTTCCCACTTAATATTCTAGCATGAGCATTTTGTTTCCTGAGTGGAATTGTGTACAGAAGGCGTGCGGAAAAGAAGGCACTGCCTCTTCTGCAAACTCAGAGGTGTGAGATCACGGGCGTGTGAGGCCGTACTTTGTTCTCACATCAACCTTACAGCTCACATATTGGCATCCTCGAATCACACAGTTACACTGAGGGACGTGAGCTCAGTGGGTTAGGGTGGCGGGAGCAGCGCTGACTCTCCAGCCAGGCCCCTGCATCTCTCCTTCTGCTGCTGGCTGGGGTTTGTCATACAGAGGGGTCAGCGGCTAAACAAAGAGGATCCCAGACACACGTAGGGCTCCTGGTGGCCTCAAAGGCTGGGTGAGTGGCTGAGGCAAAAACACTTTCTTAAAGAAATTCTACAAGCATGACATTCAGCCTTTTCTGAGCTGCCATTCTAGGCAGAGCCTTAACAAGGGGACTTTATAGAATACCCCAAAAGAAGCCCCCTCCCTGGTCTTTAGGGGGATAAGGAGAGGGGAATGCAGGTGGCCTGCAGTTGCAGAGTGCTAATGGGAATCACAAATATTTAATATGTTCACCTTGTAATCCTCACAATGGGCCCACAAGGGGCTTCTGTCATTATTCCTACTTTTACTGATGACAAACTGACACAGGGCAACTTGTTCAAGGTCATGAAGCAGCACTGGGCAGACCTCGGAGCCCAGGCAGTCCACTTCCAGAGTTTCCACCTCTCCCTACCCGTGGCTTCTCTGTCCGTGGTCTCCCTATGCAGGGTCTCTCTACCCATGGTCTCTCTAGGCCTCCTCGTAAGCACAGACGACTGGGCTGGATGATGGAGAGCCACCTCAGAGGAGGGGGCCAGCCAGGTTCAGAGGAGGGGGTGGAGGAGGAGGCAGGAGAAACCACACACAAACTGGAAAGGCTTAAAACTGGGACCAGGCTTGGTGCCTGTAGCTCAGCAGCTAGGGCACCAGCCACATACACTGGAGCTGGCTGGTTCGAATCCAGCCCTGGGCCTGCCAAACAATGACAACTACAACCAAAAAAATAGCCAAGTGTTGTGGCGGGCGCCTGTAGTCCCAGCTACTTGGGAGGCTGAGGCAAGAGAATTGCCTAAGCCCAGGAGTTGGAGCCACAACACTCCACCAAGGCTAATAGCTTGAGACTCTGTCTCAAAAAAAAAAACAAAAACAAAAAACAAACCAAACAAACAAAAGAAACTGGGACCAAACTGCATATAGTAGAAATGTTAGCATCAAAAGCTGGTGTTGGAAGTATAGGTGAATACATCAGGAGCTGACTGTTGTCCTTGGGCACCTGCAGATATCGGTGGAATACATACAGTTACCACACTTACTCCACAGCATGAAGTTTTGAGGAGAGTGCTCAGGAGAAATAAATGATTGATTACTTCAAAAAAATAAATAAATAAATCTAATTCCCATTAGAGTGAAACTATAGCTCAATCCAAAGAAGGGTCACAGTTGTGGAAAAAACCTTCTCCCCATGGTGAAGTCCAGCTACTTGGAAGAGGAATTGACCCCTAAATGAACCAGGTTTGGGGAAGGGAAGAAAGGTGGACCAAGAGGCTATTGTGGCCAAGGGTGCTCGTGACAGCACCAATCCGAACCTGAGTCTCACAGTTTCTAGTTCCTGAAATTTGTCACCCCTTCATCAGCCTTCCCCTCCTTTCTGACTCTACAGATCACAGTCAACAGCAGATATTTTCGAAGTTTTCATCATAATTTAGTTCTTTTCTGCTGTGATGCGTCTTTATAGTTGTTGTATTAGATGCAAAACACAAAATCCTCCTGCCTGTGTCATCACCCAGTTCCAAGAGAGGAACTGCATTTTTAACTCACAGTTTAAGTAGGAGGACCTCAGGAAGGAGCTGAAGATAACCCTGGAATTGATTTCCATACATAAACACTTAAGGAGCACTCATCATGTGCGGCTGCCTGGTGTTTGGTGCTGGTAATGTGGAGATCAAGTTCTCCCACATCCAGCTGTGCACTCCCCAGGGCAGGCACTGACAGGAAATGCCCAGGAATGCAATAATCCCATAACTTTTTTTTTGTTTTTGAGACAGACTCATTCTGTCACCTTGGGTAGAGTGCTATGGTGTCATAGCTCACAGCAATCTCACACTCCAGGGCTCAAGTGATCCTCCTGACTCAGCCTCCAGAGTAGCTGGGACTATAGGAGCCTGCCACCATGCCTGGCTAGTTTTTCTATTTTTAGTAGAGATGCAAAACTCCACGTATGGAGTGCTGGGGCAGTGGGACTGATGCCCTTGCACTCTGCAGTCTCATCAGCCCCATTAGCCTCCCCTGAAATGGATTCTCAGCCAATCCCATTAAGACATCCTGTCAGAACCATCCCCCATCATCTGCAGAGTGAAGTGGATATCAATAAAAGTGTAATGAGCTATCTTCCCAGCTTCTCTGACTTACTGAAAACCAAGCCAGCCTCTGCTGTGGGTATTGACAAAAGCTCCACTGCTCCTGGAGCTGCCTTCCTTCCACAGGGCAAATCTGAATCCATCCACAGTTACCAGGGGTGCCAGGATGACACTCATGGGCAGAAGGGCAGCAGGTGTGGAAAGGGGCTCTAGCCTGTCCCTCCTGGGCAGTGAGCAGTCCAGTGAACAGGGTCACCACTCTTCACGCTGTGGCCCTGGGAGGCAGGACTGGGGCTCCTCCTGCTGTCAAATCCACCCCCCCCCCCCTCCATGGGCCTCATTATTCTATTTGTAATAATGAAGGTTCCTTCCAGCTCTGGTACCCATGACTCTGAGAGATCAACCAGCCAGAGAGTGATGCATTTGACAGTGTAGACCAACCCCTGGGGGCTGGTCTACACTGCTGGCATTTGAGAGGCAGGCCGAATGGAAACTTTGCTGGCTGTTTCTTGCTGTTACTCTCTGACCACAAAGAGCCTGAGCATCACACCTGCTCTGTGCCTTGACCGCCAGCAATGGGAGACGAATGCTGTGAGTGACAAGGTGTTAATTCAAGGCTTAGGAAGTGTGCTGGTTAGGGACTAGCCCACCCTTCCCTCTCCTCTCCCTCCCGTCTGAAAGGCTGTCAGCAGCTCCTGCTGCCCCTGGCTGCCATGGCCTGGCTGCCTTCTGCCCCTCTCAGTGTGGAGGTGTTTCTGCAGCACCTAGGCTGTGGATTTGGAATGTGCCACCCATGGGGGAGGACAGGAGACTGCTCAGCCGCTGTTCTGTGCTGGGTCCCAGCCTCCTCTTCCCGGCTGTCTGGGAAGGACAGTGCAGCACAAGTCAGGACTCCAGAGTGTGTGGGGGCGTGCACAGGGGTTGGGTGTGCGCACGGGTGGGGGTGTGCACACGGGTGGGGGTGCTGTTTTCCTACTGGCCTTAGGTATGGGCAGGGTGCATGTCTTACCCACAATTCTACACCCAGAGCTATGCACAGAGCTGCCCCTAACATCCCTGCAAGGGTATGTGCGTGAACCAAGGACACACCAGGGCACTCGGGACAGGGCTTGGGGAATTCCATGACTCAAGTCTGGCCACTGAGGCCCCTCTAGCTCCGCCAGTTGCCTGGATCCCAAGGCCTCTCCCTCTCTGCCCCCAGGACACAGTGCTAAATATATCCCTGTGTGAGCCCATTTACCCTCTGCAGCCAAAATGCCTCTTGGCTGTTCTAAGCCAAGATTAGAAGTCTGCCTGAACGTCAATGATTATTTCATCGGCTAAAAGCAACTTGACCAAGCTGTCCCCCCTGCAGACTAGAGGGCTCTCAGTCTATTTGTAGTTCGGTCTGATGTGCACGGGTGCTGCTCTGAGCCGAGGTTGCCTGCTGTCTTTGGTGCTGATGGGGTTTTAGTCTGGGATCTGCAGACACTGTGGTGCAGGCCGGTGGCTTCTCAGTGCAGACTCAGGTCAAGGCAGCAGCAGCTCCCCGGCCTGCATGCCCTGCAGAGCTGCCAGGGTTCCAGGGGTGGGGCTCCCTCACGCCCTGACCCCCAGGGCACCTCTGCGGCTGCTCACTAGGAGGAGGGCAAACTAAAGATGGTCTTTGACAAATGTCCAGAAGTAATGCACACTGGACAGGGCCCTGCAGAATTGGCAAAGTCCTTGTTTCTGCCACTGACGAAATTATGAAACGACAGTGGAACTTGGCTGGGAGGAAATGAACACAGAAGTAAAGACAAACTTTTCTTCCAAAATACATCAGTAGAAATAAAATAAATAAATAAATAAATAAATGAATAGGATAGAGCCAGGGAGAAAGACTTACATATGTTTCAAAGCAATTTTTTTTTCTTCTTCCTTTCTTTAATTTTAACTTTGTTTTTCTTTGCAATCTCAAACTTCTCCCCTCCTCTGAATTTTCAGTTGCTTCCTGTGAGCTGCCTTATACAGAAGCCAGCCCAGGAGAGACGGCCCATTGCTGGGCAGGAGGCCCCAATACACAGGGAAGGGATTTTTCATTTCATACATCATTTAAAGCCTGCTGCAGTGATTTACCAATGTCAGCCTGTCTTTGTAGCACAAAAAGAAAAGAAAGAGAAATATGTTCACTTCTTTTGTCTATCTGGACTGGGATCCTAAGAGAGTGATGGTGGAGCCAGGTGAACGGGGTTTTCTCCCTTGTCTGAACAATATGAAGAAACCAGCAATTCCCTAGCATTTAGGAAGAAAGAAGAGAGGAAAGGAGTTTGTGTCTTGCTGGGAGATACTGCTTCCCCTCCACCTGCCTTGGCCAGGCAAGGGGGGCTGCGCGTGTGTGGTCTCCGCCCTCCTGGGGTCTTACCATGAGATCCATCAGTACCTCTGTAAAATCATCCTCTAGAAGCCACACTGTTCTCATGCTATTAGCACCTAAAACCTCTTCCCAAGGCAAGCTGAATTGCTCCCTGTCAGCCATGTCAGGTCTTCCGGATGTGTGTCCCTGACACTTCCCTGGGGCCAGGTGACTTGCACTAGCAGCCTCAGCCATTAGGCTTCCTGACCGTTGTCCTCCAGCCTGGAATGTTCTTTCTCCTCTCTTCCATTTCCAGAGCTCTGCCAAAGGCCCACCACTTCACCCCTTAGTCTCCCTGTGGCTGAGTCAGCCCTCTCTTTGTCCCCCTGCCCAATCTTCCACAGCAATGGAGCCAGCCAGACCTAGAATCAGATGACAGTGTTAGAGAAGGACACCAGTCCTTTTGCTGAGTACTGAGCCAAGCCCACCAGGACGTGCTGCTGGTACTGAGCCACGCCCACAGGGGGGTGTCCTGCTGGCACTGAGCCACGCCCACAGGGGGGTGTCCTGCTGGCACTGAGCCACACCTACAGGGGGCTGTGCTGCTTGTATTGAGCCACACCCACGGGGGGGGTGTCCTGCTGGCACTGAGCCACACCCACAGGGGGGTGTCCTGCTGGCACTGAGCCACACCTACAGGGGGCTGTGCTGCTTGTATTGATCCACACCCACGGGGGGGGGGGTGTCCTGCTGGCACTGAGCCATGCCCACAGGGGGGTGTCCTGCTGGCACTGAGCCACACCTACAGGGGGCTGTGCTGGTTGTATTGAGCCACACCCATGGGGGGGGTGTCCTGCTGGCACTGAGCCATGCCCACAGGGGGGTGTCCTGCTGGCACTGAGCCACTCCCACAGGGGGGTGTCCTGCTGGCACTGAGCCACGCCCACAGGGGGGTGTCCTGCTGGCACTGAGCCACACCCACGGGGGTGTGCTGCTTGTATTGAGCCACACCCACGGGGGGGGGGTGTCCTGCTGGTACTGAGCCAGGCCCACCAAGATGTGCTGCTGGTATTTCCAGAAGAGAGAAACGCAGGTACGTGTTTAAAGCTACCTTCAGCCAGGATGTACGTGAGCTGGACAGAGTCTGAACCTGGACTTTCTGCTTTTTTTTATGAGCCTTTAACCACTATTTTACTGCCTCTCAGTCTAGGACTACTTCTCAGGTAATTGATTTTTAGGTTTGAGTTTAGTTCCGCAATAAAGCTGCGGACTCCCCGAGGATGCTGCGCTTGCCTGATGTACCTGTGTCCCCCGCGGCACCTAACCTCCGAGCTGGACATGCACAAGGCATCCGCTATAAACTTGACCACTCACTGATTGGCAGGCAACACGCGGGCGTGGGCACTGCTCTCTCTTCTCATTTTGGGAGAGCCTCAGAGCACAGCTCTCAACGACGGCTGGATTGGGGGGAGCGCACCAGCCTCTCTTTAAACCCATCAGCCAGATGTATGTTGCGTGGCACCCCAGACACGTGGTGGGTGGCGGGAGAGAATTAAAAACCATCTCGTTAGGAAGGCGGCGAGGCTCAGACTGCAGGAAGACGCTGCAGAGAGCAAAGCAAGGCAGGCCTTGGTGAGGGCACTGGGGGTCCCCGCGGAGCCACAGCGTCAGGAGAGGGCGGGGCCGGTGTGGCATCAGGACAGCACCGACACCCCAGGTGGAGACAGAGGAGGGGCACAGTCATGGGAGGAAAGTGATCCCGAGCGGTCACCCTCACTCTTCCGTGATGGGGTCATGGTGTGGCTGGGATGCATTTAGTTTTTTCCACTCCCTGTGACGGCTGCTGAGTTGTGGTTCTTGCTCAGTCCCCGATACTGTCAGTCAGGAGGATAAAGCTCGGCGGCGTCCCGGAGCAGCGGACCCCGCAGAAGCACGGCACCCTGCATGGGGGGATGGGGGTTGTCCTGGCCTCTGATGCTGTGCCCTCCCCATCCTCTCAGCAGCATTCAACTGGACTGTCAGTCCTTTCAGGGATGCTTAAGGGAACAGCATGAGGCAAGTAGCTAAGCGACAACAGAGACCCATGTGTCTCAGCTCTGGAGGCAGAGAGACCAAGATGGAGGCACCACAGACTCACGTTGGGTGAGGCCCTGCTTGGCCGTGGGAGTGAGGGGTGGCTGCCTTCTGGCTGTATCCTCCCTGGGTGGAGGGGCAGGAAAGCTCTCGAGGGTTCTTTGACAAGGGCACAAACCCCTTCCTTGGGGCCCCACCTCCATGACTTGACCACCTCCCACAGGTCCCACCTCCTAATGCTATCACCCGGGGGATTACGTGTCAACACATGAATTTTGGTGGGACATTCAGTCCAGTGCATCTACCTGAACAGAAAGCTGCTCTGTGGACAGAAAAGACCCCTTGCCTGTGGACCTTTTTGCTAAAAAGACGGGCAGAGCCATGGAGAGTTAACATGACAGAACAGTGCTCAGCCAATGAGCTAACACCACAGAACAGTGTTCAGCCAATGAGTTAACACTACAGAACAGGGCTCAGCCAATGAGTTAACACCACTGAACAGAGCTCAGCCAATGAGAAACCGGGGTATGGGAGGCACACCCTCCCCTCCTTCCTTGTCCCTGTTAAAGCAGGAAGCAGCCTGGATGCCCTGCAGGGTCAGCAGCTTCCCTCCCTGCCTTCCTGCCTCTTGTCTCCCACAGGGACTTTGGGCACTAGAAACAGGCTCTGGTCTTGGGGAAGCCCAAGTAGGAGCCGTTAGGGTCTAGTGACTGTAGATACGTCACTGATTTGAGTGCAATTCTTCCATCTGTCCTCACGGGCCCTGCTCATGTACAGTGAGCCGTGCCACACGGGGGCTATGGGAGATCCTTGCACAGAAAGGGCTCCACAAGTCACACCCATTGGCCCAGGGTTTGGACCATCCTTGTACTGTTCTCTGCCTTCCACGGTGATAAACTTAAGTTCCTAAAGCCACAGAGCTACATTAGGGCCTTGCCATGGGCTATCACTTGATTCGCCCTGTTGTTACCCCCCCCTCCGCAGGACCTCTCTGCAGTGTGTCCAGTGCTCCTGAATAACCCTGCCATCCTGAGGAAGGTGTATCAGGTGTGGCTGGCTCTTCCCCTAGAACCCAGGGTGAAGGTGAGTGTGGGAGAGGCTAGGAACAGGGGCTTGAGTCCTGGAGCAAGGTCCTCCCACCATCTAAAGCCACAGCCCCAGTGCAGCAGAGTGAGCCTTCTCCTCAGCGGCATGGCCACTGAACATCTCCTAGAGTTGCTCACTCCTGGCTGATACACAGGCAGCTGGCCATGGCCAAGGATTTCACCAGCAAAGGTGGCACAGGAGCCAGACAGGTCCTGCTGCTATGGCCGGCTGGAGGCACATCCAGTCAAGCGTGTCACCACTCAGAACAGAAGAGTGAAACCAGCCTGTGCTCTCTCCTGGAGGGTTCCACCCTTTGCCCTTAGCAATGTCATTCTGGATAGAAGTCACTGGAGAGGAGACACCTCAGTAGAACTCAGCCTCCTGGCCAGCGCAGTTGACTCCCCAGCCCATGGGGGCCCTTCTGACTCCACTGAACCCTCATCTCACCAGAAGGCAGCCCCCAAACTGAAGAGACGGAAGGTCTCCTGCGACCCCTCTTCCAGTCCCTCTCCAGCTGCCCATGTATCTAAATCTACCATCTGGGGTCGTGGTAGTGACACCCATGAGCAGGAACTCAGGAGGATGGCCACCCAGAGTGCCCATCAGTGCCCACCCCTGCCCCCTCCCCACCCCCAGAGCAGATGTGGGTGCATGATGATGGCAGTGACAGGAACTGGGAGGTGGGTGCCCAGGGCAATGGAGCTTTGTTCTGCCTCAGAGACAGCCTCGACCCAAACTGTCCAGCTTGGCTGCAAGAGGCTGGGGGACTCATTTCTCAAGACAAGAAGGCCTGCCCAGCCCTGGACACTGGCTTGGCTTGGGCTCTGGAGTCTGAGGCAGCCACCAAGAGCATCTATGAAGCCCCCTTTGGTGAAAGGAGCAGATGATGCCAAGGACAGTCCAAATGGACTCTCTGGAAGCAGTCCACCCTCACAGCTGTGCACTGCCACTCGGGCATGCTGACACTGCTGCCTGTTCTGGTGCCCAGGTTTGGATCATGTATTCTTTGGGAGGAAGAGTGAAACTGGACAATTCCCCCCATTATTGATAAAGGACTTCTGAGGCTGGGAGGGGAAGGGACATGAAAGACCATCTTTAAGAGAATGGCGAGAGGGAGACCCTCTGCATGGATGGTAGGCACGCTGGGTCCGTGCTGTTATGCTGTGTGAATTTGAGTAAGTCACCTACCCTCTCTGAACCTTCAACTGCTTCACATACAGGTGAGACTCTTCCAACCACAAAGTGTGTGGGAAACTATAAAGAAAAGGCAATAAAATTTTTTATTCAAGGGAAAGTACGAGGCTTCTGAATACAGCCTAAAATGATCATCCTCCTGGCCTCTTTCAGGAGAGCTGAGTCACCTTGCAGACCTGCTATGAGAGAATCTAGATTATTAGAGGGGAAAATGGCCTCTGGCCATTTGCACCAGACTCTCACTGGAAGAAGCAGGAACTGCCTGTGAGGCACCATCCATGACAGGGAAATGGCAGGGGCCATCGGGGACCTGCACCCACAGACAGAGGCCCCCGTGTCCAGAAGCAAAACCAGCTCTGCCTTGTTACAACCCATTCCATTGGGGCCTGGATGCCAGAGCTTCCAGTGCACAAAGGGCCACAGCAGTGCCTGGCTGCACCAAGCTCGTGCCCCAGGACACCTGCCCACAGAGACCAGGAGAGGAGGTGTGGTCTGGAGGGACTCAGGATGTCCCCTGTCAGATAAGGCTGCCTGGACCACAGGGCCTGGACTTCCTACTTAATGCAGAGAGTGGCTGCATCCCACAGTCCCTGTAAGGCCCTCAGGCCTAGAGACCTTTAAAAAGTTTTGCAGAGGGTCTGGATCTTCTTTTTCTGTCTCTCTCCCACTGCCACCCTGGGCCAGCCTGTTCTGCAGTCTTGGAGGTGGGGACTTCCCTGCTGTCTGCTGCCAGGATGGTTCTGAACATGAATTAGAGGACAAATCAGACCCCTGATCAGCTCTCCATTTGCTCGGAGTGCAGGCCACTGTTCCTCGCTGCTGCCTGGAGGTCAGATGCTCCTTCAAGAATCACTTGGATGGATACTTTTTCTTCCATTCTTGAGATACTTTACTAAGAAGTAAAGTTTTACTATGTTCCAGCTCCATCCATACACAGCCCTACTATGAAACTAATTTATGGCTTTCACATGAAAGCTATAACCCAGTTATAACCTAAGAATAGGGGGAAGAGGGAGAGGGAGGGGAGGGAGGGGAGGAGGATGGGCAAAGGGAGAGTGATTGGTGGGATTACACCTGCGGTGCATCTTACAAGGGTACATATGAAACTTAGTAAATGTAGAATATAAATGTCTTAACACAATAACTAAGAAAATGCCAGGAAGGCTATGCTAGCCGGTGTGATGAAAATGTGTCAAAAGGTCTATAAAACCAGTGTATGGTGCCCCATGATCGCATTAATGTACACAGCTATGATTTAATAATTAAAAAAAAAAAAAAAGAATCACTTGGATGGAAAATTAAAGCCTCAGTGTCACACAGTCCAGCATGGAAATTAACAAATTCCCCCCCCCCCCCAAGAATCCATAACAGATGCATCTTAGTTCAGCCAAAGAACTTTGATGTAAATTGTAGCTCTTTAGGACAGCTCTGTCAAAAGTGCAATATATCATGGAGTAGCGAATACAAGTTCAAAAGTACATATAATAATATAATTAAGATAGCTTGACAAGAATGTATTTTAAAAGTATAAAATACTTGCAGGTATAATAGCTTCATAAAGTCTGTCAGATTTACTTCTGCTGTGAAGAAATTTAAAATGTTTTACTTTAATGTGATGCAAATGAAGGCTGAGGTATGCATTTAACACAGTCCTTAAAAAACAGGGAGAAGGAAAAGAATAAAAGTCAGATTCAGGCCAAACAAAACATTCAACTTTGCAGGTGACTGGATAATAGATCAAGGAAACAGATCAGGAGAGAGACGCTGGGCTGCTGGTAGAAAACACCAATTTCCCATTTCCCTCTTTTGCTGGCTACAGGAAAGTAACGTGTTTTTATTCCAAATTAATGATTCCCTCTGCCCATTTTTCATCTTGCTCAAAAGGTTCAAGCATAATTCTTGTTTAAAGCAAAAGCAATTTTTATATAATTACCACGCTATGAAAGACTTTTCAACATACTAAATAAAAGCTAAGGAGAGGCCTGGGAGCGTCACACCCCACATAAAGGCCTTCACAGCAGCCCCAGGCACGTAGGACCAGCCACTTCTGGGTAAACAGGGGTCCAAGCATCTGTTCTGCCTGCAATAGCATCCCTAACTTGGCTACCTGGGTGCTTAGACAAAAATGCTTTTTCAAGCAAAAAAGCAGTAACTGTCTACTTAGCATAAAATAACATTAATGTGTGAAATTCTGGGATTGGTCCAATCAGCAAGGCCACAGAATGGGGTACGGGGACCACCTCTCACCTCCACCTTCCCGGCTACAACATTCCTCTAAGGGATCCTGTCTCTCTAGCTTGGTGGTTTGCGCCATCGATGTTAACCCGTACTGTACACACCTTTCTGTACTACTCTGATGGATGAAGGTGATACAAGGGCACCTACCCCCAACTGCTTCTGAAATTAAACCCTCTGGACTGATAGCATTTGCCAGGCCCTCAGTGCACTCTCATTTCTTACTTCCATCTGGCATCAGGTAGGTCAGGCTCTGAGATTAACTAGCTATCTGGTTTCAGGAGCTGTCCTAACCTTCAGGGCTTTGGTCATGGTTTATAAGGGGGTCAAAGCTCCTTTCCCTTGAGACACAATAGGAAGTCTTGGTATAGCAGATCTTTAGCCATACTCATGAGAAGGGCCTGCTTGCCAAAGCAAAAAAGTTACACAATGGAGTGGAAAAAGGGTTGCAACAAAAGGCACTTCTTATTCAGGGTAAAAATTACAAGCTCGGATCACGAAGCGACGTAGTTTAAAAATCAACACTGCCGGCGCCTTCGCCACTCACTGATGACTACACCCGGAAGAATTTTCAAAGTAAATGTACTTTGTGCCATTATCTTGCTCATTTGCATTCTGCTCCATTTGGATTCTGAAACCCGACTAGACGTTTATTTTCAGGGTAGGGCTGCGTGATGGCAAACAAACAGTTTGGGAAGGAATTAGCCATATGGGCCTGGGCATTATTTTCTTAATGTGGGAACTGGGTCAACCCTACAGAATGTTTCCTCAAATACTTAAACTGGCACATTTTCATTTCAAGAGGGGAGGTTTTTAGAATTAAGCATCTCAGTTGGCTGTGCTGAGAATTGTAGCTGCATAGCTTCCAGCCCCTGGAGACTCATGAAATATTAAAGGCAAAGCAACCTCAGAGATCACCCAGTCCAGGCATCCCAGCTTCTAGGTGACCTGAGCAAGGTCACACAGCCAAGCACCTTGAATGTCCTGCCCCCTGCCTCTCACTAACCCTGAACTGACCGGGTGAGTGTCTGATCCTTTTGTTTCCATCTCCTCTGTCTAGGGCACCCACTATCCTTTAGGGGACTCAATCTCAGTTTCTAGCCCTCTTCACATTCCTCCATCCCAGTGTGAATTTGGAGGTGACAAATTTATGCCAATCAATCAATCAATCATCAATCAATCAATCAACAAACCAATCAGTCTTTAACACACCCACTGTGTCCACGGCATGGGTCACTGGCTCACTTTCCTGTCATCCTCTCTCTGTTCCTCAGAGCCAGGGATGAAGTTGCAAAAGTCCCGAAGAGGCCCCCAGAAACCACTCTCCTTTCCCCCATAATGAACTTACAGGGAACAACACTGTTGGGGTGTCTCGAGTGAAGGATAACAATATATGAAACAGACCTTTTAAGGGCAACCCATTATTTTTGTAATTGGTTTAAGCAAAACCAAACGACTCTTTAAACTCCAATTCACATCTCTGAAATGCAATGCCGCTATCTCTCATTTCCCTCTCTGGAGCTGTGGCAATAATTTTAATGCCAGCAGAAGGCATTAGACATTAGAGGTGAGTAAGGTAGGGAAGTCTGGCTTTTATCAGATAATTAAGATGCTACCAAAGTCAAACCTTTATCAACATTAGTCTAAAAATAAGCCACTTCCTTCCAAGGGCCTTTCCACTGAGCATTCGAAGTGATGGAGCTCTGGATAAGGGTTAGCTTTTAAAAATGGCGCATTGTTTTTCAACTTTTATGGGCAATCCATTCTCATTATGCCCAATGCATTTGTCTTCATAATATGTACTTCACAATTACAATATCAAAGAGTTTGTATCTACATAATAAAAATGATCTATAGAATAGTTCAGGGAAAACCTAACAACACAGCAGGACCATTAATGACATAAATACTTTGAGGAGAACCATGGCATCCCAAGAGATAATTTGTTTCTACATCACAAGATGTTAGGAGCAGGCAAAGACTTGGAGGTGAAACTGAAATTAAGTCTTGGGCTCCCTGGAGACAGGGTACAACATGACATTGCCTGACCTTGGCGATGGGAGGAGATAGGGGGTAGCATTGGAGGTGACCTCCTGTTGGAAATAGTCACTTCAAATTACATTCACTCTTCCACAGTATTTCTACCCAAATACTACCAGCTCAGCAGATAGCCAAAATAAGGTTCAGGTCTTTCTCCCAAGAATGAAAACTGGCAAGTTTTCTCCATCCACAAGATGTCCTGCTGCTGGCCTGCCGACCTGCTGCTTGGGAAGAGACAGACCTGCTGGAGGCTCAGAGTCTCTGGACTCAGCTTCCCAGCCAAAAGGCATTGGCCTGAGAAAAGAAAAATATGGAGGAAGGGGCATCAAGGTGGGGAAAAGAAGCCTGGTGACCAGCTGAATAATTTAATCCTATATTACACTCTGGGAAGAATAAACCACATAGCCGGCAAGTTTGCACCCATCGTGTTTTCCTTGTTCATTTTTACATCTACAGCACTTGTCCTCGCTCACGGTGAATACTCATAAATATTTTTTAATGAATAAAAAAAAAGATGTCTTCTTCGTGAAGCTGAAGTATTTCATAATTGATAACCTTACAGTAGATTGCAGAAATATGTAAGACGGGCGAACACTGAAATGCTGAAAAAGACTTGTGTTAATGGGTGCCGAGGAAAAGCAACAACATATAAAGATGGGGTCTTGGCTGCTAGAGTTTCCATCAACATAAAGGTTAGCTGTGATTCTTGGCCAAGGCAGGGCTGGAGACCCCTTACTTGGGGGGGGATTGGCAGATTGGAGGGCTGGGGGATGCTCCACAGGGGAAGGGGGAGCCACAGAGACGGACAGTGCTGTTAGGAGACCACTGACTAAGAGCCATGCCAGGCTGCTTAGCTTGATGGCAGGTGGCATGGGTCCTCCTGTGAAAAAAATTCTCTTCCCCCAACAGCTGTTAAGAGCTGAACTACACCTGGGACTGGGCTCAGGTGGGAAAATGGGGCTCGGTATAGACATGCACTTTCCAAATCTTCCTGTGGCCCGTGTCCTGTGAAACCCAAGTTGTCCCCAGTGAAGGTTGCCCTTCTGCACTCAGCTCCCCCACCTCCCACACACACCTACATGCACACAGGTCTACCCCACCACAGAACGCAAATCATTTTTAAAGCCAATATAATTTCAGCATTAATTGATTGAGAAGAAAGCATTTTTGACTTGGCTTATTTGGAAAATTACCTCAATTTATCCGCTTTATTTGGCTAGCGTAAGTCATGAGTGCAAGTATAACTTTGAAAAGAGAAAATGTGGGTGACTCATCATGCCTCTGGACACAGAATGGGGTGGGGTACAAAATCTCAGGGGTGACAGAGAGGGTGGCCTGTAGTGGTACCCAGTGACAGAGAAATCTTGAATCTATCTGAAGGTGCGTTTACTAATAACCTACCTAACAGAGGAAATTGCACCACCAAACAGAAAGCAAGGGAAATAAACTCCCAACTGCTCTTTGTTTTAATCCAAACCTGTGGTCTAACTTGTTATCTCTAAGAGTATCATTTTCTTGGCCTTGAAGAGCCCTATATGGATGTTGGGGTCAAGCTCTCTGCCTCAGCTCTTGCCTGATAGATTTCAAGGGCTCTGATAAAGTCAGCCTCAGAGAGAAGAGAAAAATGAATGCCTGCAACAGCTTTGCTGCATCTTCTGTTATCCGTCTGCTAAAGCAGAGAACAAAAGCCATTTTTAGCTTTTAAAACTCTGAGCAACTTTCCCTCAGGGCCCAGCACCTGCACTATTATTCTCATTCATTCTCTCATAAAATAAAATCAACTTTCCTTCCTAAAACTATTCTACTCCTGGTGTGAGAAAGCTGTCCCCGTCCCTGACACTACCATTCACCCTTTTTTAATGCACAGAAAACAGGACAGGAACCAGATAGGTACAAAGTAGTTATTGCCAGTCAAGGCTGGATTTTCCCTTGGAGATCAGGTCTAAGCTTCTCATTTTACAGATGATGGGGCCTCGAATCAGGTGGAGGTGACTTGTCCAGGGTCTTAGCTGGGTTGAGACACAGACCCGCCCAGCTTCTAACTCAGCGTTTCCCATCCTAAGTCCTTTCCTTACACAGGGAGACGGGGAGGTGCATGGACAGGAGAAAGATGGATAAATTCTTGTTCTGGGTCCTGTCAGCTTTTGGACACAATTATTCTGTCTTCAGATTGAACATCCCACAGGCACATCAGAACTCCCTGTAGGACATTTAAACTTTACTGCAGAGTTAAGAACTGTGGAGAGTTTAAAGTCCCCTGCAGCCATTAAGATAATGTGCAGTGAGAAGAGTTGTGCCACACGTGACTAATGGGGTCTCACACTTCCCACCCCCAAAGTTGTGTTTCTAAGCAAGATGTCCAGTATTTTTACTCTTGGGGGAGGGAACAACGGTTGACTACTCCCCCCAAAAAAACTGCATTAAAACTTTTCTTTTGTAAGAAAAATGAGGAGAAAAAATCAATAGAGCACGAAAGGACATGAAAAATGCATTTTAACCCACATTTTTTTCTAACTGCAATTTTTTAAAGCTCTCTAAAAAAAGAGTCAATGTGATTGTCAAGGAAAAAAAAATGCAAGACAACCCAAATTCAGAAGCAAAGGCGAGGAAAAAACAACCCAAGGATAATGAAGATGTAAAGATCTGAGCTGGTGATCTGAGGCAGGAATGAAGAATGCTATAAGCCCTGGCGACCTCCAGGATTGGCAGGTCAAGGGGGGCATTAATGTGATGGGGAGCAACCTCTGGTGTGGGGTAGTTCAGCTGATATCCATATTTAAGCTTCTAAGCCTCCCACCTCAGTGAGATTACTCTGAGGAGCCAAGTGTCCCTCTGTGGACCTTGAGACACTTCTTTTTCTTCCCCCAAAGAGAAATGGCCTGGCAAAGAACACCAGGCATCCCTTACAGGTGAAAAGAAAAGGTAAAAGAGTGCAGGTTAAGTGCAATATTAAAGGCGGTCTCTTCTCATCAGCGTGTCTTTCTCCCTTGCAGCTAAGCAATCTTTGCCAGTTACAGAGCATTACTCTGCAGACCGACTGGCAATTACAACGGGATCTTCTTCTCATCACTGACAACAAAGGGAGGAAATGTTCTGAGTCTGGCTGGAGGTAAAGAAGGGAACCCACACTCTTTTTAGAGGTATTGCACCGGGCACCTATAACTTTGATGCAGATGCTACATGCAGCTGTTATGCAAAGAAGCTCCTGCTCTCAGAGCTGATGTGTTTATTTACACTGGTGCTGAAGCCTAGTTAATGCCAATTTCCAGAAAGGATTAATATACACTAACATGGAATTATTGAACCATCACACACATCTGGAAATGCATGTTTTAACTGTTTCTTGTGGCTCCAGCTGCAAGGTAGAGCCACTGAGAAAGGTGGCGTGGCTCCTGGGATCCCCTGAACGGACGCCGTGCTGTCAGGGTAACTATTGGGCCTTCAGACCGAGACCACAGTCCTCACTCCCTCCTGACCCGCTCCCTGCTCCTCTTCTTCTTGGTCTCGAGGAGAATTTCTCAGCTTCAATTTCAAGCCGAGGCTGCAACCCTTCCATGGCTCCCATTTCTCTCACCTCCAAGCCACCTTCCCTGTAGCCTTGAGGTCTCCTAAAGGAATGAAGAAATACCCAGAGAACCAGAAGGCTGCGGATCTTCCCTTGATTTTCAGGATTCCGTCGTGTAACCTTTGCACAATACTGAGTGGGTCAGCTGAGAGAATAATCTCTTGGCAAAGGGAATACCCAGAGGAAAGGCAGAAGGCAGCCCTGGGACTCAATTGATCTCATGACCCAGAAGCTTCTATCTCCTGAGAAATACAGTATCATGGCCCCTCCTGAGAGGTCCATGTTTACACTCGCATCTCAGAACAGACCACCGTCCTCCCAGCCTATCTCAGTTACTCAGGAAGCTGAATAAAAAGCTGAGGCATTTTTTGTGAAGCCCTTGAGGTGGAAAGGGTGAGGGTCTGAGGTACTTGGAAAGCAATCTGGCCGCCCTATCACTCACTGTCCTTTCTCTGTGCCTCTATTTTCCAGGGTGGAGACTAATCCAGATTCGCAAATTGTTTATCATTAAGCACCCTGGGAAAAGACTTTGCCTGTTTGACCTTGGTCGAGGCTCTAAGGATTCGCTCATGAATAATTACAAAGAGCTTGGCAACTCCAAGCACCTTCCCAATATCGACAATAAAAGCAATTTATGGTCTGAGATCCTGCTGGGGGCTCTTTAACAACTGTCTGCTTGTATCCACCCACACCAGGCTTCTGCTTCCTAGATATCCAGCTGTTTCAACGGATCCCACTGAGTGAACATCAGCCACATTTTCCCTTGTCTCCCGTCCCCAAGTACCCTGCAATCATTTGTGCAATCCTCCAGAACACCTCTTTCAGTGCCATATCAGAAGAGCTCTTTAAACAGTAACAAGAGCCAATATTTTAAATTCTACTGCTAGGCATTTCAGCTTGAGTCACTTTATTGTAAAATTAGATGTCATTGTGAAAAGCATGGATATAAATATAAGAGCAAAAGGCCCCTTTCTTAATGCAGAAACCAAGGTAACAATATCTTATTTTTTCCTTGTTGTCAAAAAGTTTTTTTCCCCGATGGCTCAGACAACATAATGCACTGCACATTTACACTTAGCAGTAAATAACTATTATGCAAAAGTACTCCACAGTAAAATCTACGTATATTTATGGAAAGCTAAATTATATTGCCAAGTTTATTTTAGACCAAGGAAGCCCCTGGGAAGGGATATTGTGTATTTTAAAGAGTAAATGCAAACTATTAAATAGAAAGAAGCTTTGTGGAATGTAACACATTCTACCTGGGTAAATCAGAGCAATTACACAGTAAACTTTTCTTTGATGAAGCACTGAAGTGATGACATGTAATTACTTTTCTAGGGCTGCACCGTGTGTTTATCAAAATGTTAATGCAAGCATAATAACAGGCTGCATGTTTGTGCCCAGAATGTCAGAGCCATCCAGCTGTCAATCACATCTGAAAATAAAATCACAAATAAGCAGGCAGCTTGATAACAGGAGCGACAGCCAATACTCACTCAGCTGACAAGTACTTTGCTCTCCTCCACCAATCATAGTGTCACTGTAATGTCCCTAATAGGAGGAGTGTGGTGTCTATTAGCTGGAATGGAGCCAGAAATGGATTGGACTTTGCAGGTGGCTTCCCCTCCCTGTGTTCTGCTAACGGGCCTCCCTCAGGGACCAGCAGCCCCGTTTCCTCTCTCCATGTGCTCTTGTGCCCTTGGTAAAGGCTGCAGAGCCCACACGCAGGCTGGCATTATGAAAACCCGAGTCAGAGCAGGCCTCCTGGCCGCTGGCCTGGTTCCATCAGTACACAGCAAGTTCTGCATGCCTTCCTGGGTAGCGGCCACCCAAGTAGGAAGTCCTAGGCTAGTGCTGAGCTGGTTTTGCTTAAAGCCCTTAATGCAACTTAAAAAAAAAAAAGTAAATCTACAACAACAACAAAACAAAAACAGGGGACTGGTTTTGAAGAGACAAATGCCAGAACTGCCAGGGGATCTGCATGAATTCACAAGTCAGTGCTTGGGAAATACAGGCCCATTCAGGGGCCCTGCCTGGCGTGTGTGTGGGGCAGGCTGTCAAGTCCTAAACAGGCCTCAGACGGGGTAATTTTCTACTGTCATTTCCTTATGCTTTGGAGCATCTAGGAGACAAGCACTTTGGTTCTGGCAGCTCTGTGCACACGCTGACTCACGGCCTCTTGACTTTCTCTGAGAACACTTTCCACTGAAGGGTCCTTTTGAATGTGTCTAAAAATCGCTAACCACTTGTTAGAGTGTGAGCAGGTGCACACATCTCCTTCTTCTTTACGTCAGTGATTGCAGACCTTCTTTTCTGTATGGGCCACACTTTAGGAATTTACCTTGCTGTGTTCACTGAACCTCCTTTTTCTATCCTTAGCATCACCAAATTCACTTCCCTAGTGAACTTACAACACTAATAATACCTATGCATTCTGCTGTTGTAAGATTCTGGCTTGTCTACTTCATCCTTGGCATGAGTGTGCAGTTGTAACTGGGGGAAATGCCCTGGCTCCTGGTACCAAGAGAGGCAGTGGAGGTAACTGTCAGAAAACAGAAAGCAGGGATAAATTGTTCCTAAACTCTGCTCCTCAGCAATCTTATTTCCATTATTTTTCATGCTTTCTGATGATGCCAACAAATGTTGCAATGGCAACAGCCAATCCATGACATTCCCGGCTGCCTGAAGTGCTGCAGAGAGCCGATTTCATCCCTCTTTTGTGACTGCAATGACTGGCGGAAGCTCTTCTACCTGCACTTGGACTAATAGGTGGCAGACTTCCATGTGTTCAGGTTCAGAGCCCCTCATGCCCGGGATGTGACCTGCAGGGGAGATGCCAAGAGCGTTCCCAGCGACCCCGAGCCCTGCTCCTGAGTTCCCTGCAGTCAGTGGGTGTGCCTGATCCTTCTGTGGAAGCAAGTGCCACTCAGGGGGAAAGCAGTCCCTCTCCTCTTAAGGGAGGGTAGCTTGAGCATGTTAGTCTCATTTACTCTGCCCTTCCCTTCCAGAAGGAGATTGAGTCAGATGCTGAATCTGGAGCCTAACTCCCTGCCCACTGAGCAGGAGAAGGATCATGGCCGCTGTAGAGCCCCAGAGATGCCGGCAATTGCTAAGAGGAAAGTGAGGCAGCTCAGAGAGGCAGAGCAGGTCCCCAGACAGGGTGGAGAGATCTCCAGACACGTAGACATGGGTTTCACAGCCTCTTCCCTATGGACGCTGCAGTTCACTTCCGGCCTCCCTTCCAGCCTCTCCCGCACTTCCGGCCCCCTTCCTCACTTTCAGCCACCCCCTACCTCCCGCCCCACCTCTGGACCCCTCCCTTGCCTCCAGCCTCTCCCTTGCATCTGGCCACCCTGCTTGCTTCGGCCAGCTCCTTCACTTCCTGCCCCTCCCTCACTACCGGCCCCCCTCACTTCCTGCCCCCTCCCTCACTTCTGCCTCCTCACTTCCTGCCCCTCCCTCACTTCCTGCCCTCTCCCTCACTTCCTAGCCCCCTCACTTCCT
>CAUYPK010093790.1:0-31502 GCA_963574355.1 Loris lydekkerianus | reverse complement strand
AAAGTGGGTTCGTGATACATGGGAAGAGATTCCAGAGGAAATGGTGCAACGCGCCTTCAAGAAATGCGGCATTAGTAATGCGATGGATGGCAGTGAAGACTGCACTTTGTATGAGACCGACAGCAGTGATGATGATATGTCCAAACTCAGTGATGATGACAATGTCTATGCTGATACCCTCACATCTGATACACCTGAAGCTCTGTTTGGACATACAGATGATGAGGAGGAGGAATCCAGTTTTGAAGGATTTTAACCTTTGTGATTTAGCTTGATTACCTGTTAAACTACGGCTTTCTGCACTTTATTTAAAGTTTTAAAGTTGTTGCTAGTTCACAGTTTTTCTTTAGCAATAAATATTGAAAAGCATTTAACCTACTGATTCCTCAATTATTGTAATTGTTTTGGGTATATATTTTTATTTTCAAAATTTACCAGTGGCTGCTGCATTTTCCACCTCAGCTTATACTCGAGTCACTAAGTTTTCCCAGTTTTTAGGATAAAATTAAGGGGGTCAGCTTATACTCGGGTTGGCTTATACTCGAGTATGTACGGTATATTACATAAACTTTTCTAAAGTGTAGAAAAAGAAGAAATACTTCCCAACACATTCTATGAAGCAAATATCACCCTGATCCCCAAACCAAGAAAAGACTCAACAATAAAAGAAAATTATAGACCAATATTGTTAATGAATATAGATGCAAGAATATTCAATAAGATCTTAGCAAACAGAATCCAACAACAAATCAAATTATACATCATGACCAAGTGGGTTTTATCCCAGAGTCTTGAGGATGTTTTGATATATGTAAATCTATAAATATAAACATCACATAAAGAAAATAAAAAAACAAAGACCATATGATTCTCTCAATTGATGCAGAAAAAGCTTTTCATAATATCCAGCATCCTTTCATGATCAGAACACTTAAGAAATAGGTTTAGAAGGGACATTTCTTAAACTGATAGAGGCCATCTACAGTAAACCCACAGCCAATATCATATTGAATAGAGTTAAACTGACATCATTTCCACTCAGATCAGGAACCAGGCAAGGTTGCCTATTGTCGTCACTGCTTTTTAACATTGTAATGGAACTCTTAGCTATCACAATCAGGCAAGAAAAGACAATCAAGCATATCTATCTAGGGTCAGAGATAAAAATTTCACTCTATGCAGATGATGTGATTGTATACCTGGAAAACCTCAGGGATTCAACTACAAAACTTTTAGAAATGATCAAGGAATACAACAACATCTCAGGTTAGAAAATCAATACCCACACATCTGCAGCTGTTATACATACCAACAATAGTCAAGCTGAAAAAACAGTCAAGGACTCTATTTCTTTTACAGTAGTGCCAAAGAAGATGAAATGTTTGGGAATTTACCTAACAAAGGATGTGAAAGATCTCCATAAAGAGAACTATGAAACTCTAAGAAAAGAAATGGCTGAAGATGTTAACTAATGGAAAAACATACCATGTTCATGGCTGGGAAGAATCAACATTGTTAAAATGTCCATTCTACCCAAATCAATATACGATATTAATGCAATTCCTATTAAAGCACCACTGTCATACTTTAAAGACCTTGAAAAAATAGTATTTCATTTTATATGGAATCAGAAAAAAGCTCAGATAAGCAAGACATGACTTAGAAATAAAAACAAAGCAGGAGGAATCATGCTACCAGACCTCAGAGTATACTATAAATCTATAGTGATCAAAACAGCATGGTACTGGCACAAAGACAGAGAGGTAGATGTGTGGAACAGAATAGAGAACCAAGAGATGAACCCAGCTACTTACCATCATTTGCTCTTTGATAAACCCATCAGGAACATTAGGTGGGGGAAAAGACTCCCTATTTAACAAATGGGAGAACTGAGTGAACTGGCTGGTGACCTGTAGAAGACTGAAATTGGACCCACACCTTTCTCCACTAACAAAGATAGACTCTCACTAGATGAAAGATTTAAACTTAAGACGTGAAACTATAAAAATACAAGAAAAAGTGCAGGGAATACACTTGAAAAAATTGGCCTGGGAGAATATTTTATGAGGAAGACCGCCCCCCCCCCAGGGCAATTGAAGCAACACCAAAAATACATTACTGGGATCTGATAAAACTACAAAGCTTCTGCACAGCCAAGAACACAGTAAGTAAAGCAAGCAGACAGCCCTCAGAAATGGGAGAAGATATTTGCAGTCTATGTCTCTGACAAAGGTTGAATAATAAGAATCCACACAGAGCTCAAACATATTAGCAAGAAATGAACAAGTGATCCCATCTTAGTGTGAGCAAGGGACTTGAATAATAACTTCTCTGTAGCAGACAGGCCCACAGCCTACAGACACATGAAAAAATGCTCAACATCCTTAATCATCAAAGAAATGCAAATCAAAACCACTTTGAGATATCATCTAACTCCAGTAAGATTAGCCCACATCACAAAATCTCAATACATGTTTGCATGTATGTGGCAAAAAGGAAACACTTCTGCACTGCTGGTGGGAATGCAAACTAATACATTCCTTTTGGAAAGTTGTTTGGAGGTCACTTAGACATAAAAATAGACCTGCCATTTGATTCTGCAATTCCTGTACTAGGTATATATCCAGAAGACCAAAAATCACTTTATAGCAAAGATATTTGCACCAGAATGTTTATTGCAGCCCAATTCCTAACTGCTAAGTCATGGAAGAAGCCCAAGTGCCCATCAACCCATGAATGGATTAATAAATTTGGTATATGTACACCATGGAATATTATGCTGCCTTAAAAAAGATGGAGACTTTACCTCTTTTATGTTTACATGGTAGGAGCTGGAACATATACCTCTTAGCAACATATTTCAAGAATGGAAGAAAAATTATCAAATGTACTCAGCCCTACTATGAAACCAATTTATAAGCACCCTCACTTCCATATGAAAGCTATTACCCAACTACAGCCCACAATTAAGGGGAAAGAGAAGGTGGAGGGGATGGGAGGGGAGAGGATGAGTGAAGGGAGGGTGCATTTTACATGGGTACATGTTAAATCTACTAAGTGTGGAATACAAATGTCTTACAATAACTAAGAAAATTCAGTGAAGTCTACGTTAACCAGTTTGATGAAAGTATTTCAAATTGCATATAAACCCATTACTTTGTACCCCATAATTGCATTTATGTACACAGATATTGTTTAATTATAAAATAAAGCAATAAAATATAAAAACAATAATTAATATCCTTATAGATTCTCAGAGGATAATAAATAGTTGAAAATGAAAAAATAAATTTGAACTTCACTAAAACATTCTTGTTAGCATGATGTATCTGGGAAAACCAAAGTTCTTTACAAAATTTGTCATGACAGAGAAGTATAATATGTCAACCACTTTTTCATATTCTCCTATGTTTTCATATAAAACTGTCCAGTGTGTGGGGTGGCACCTGTGGCTCAGTGGGTGGGGCGCCAGCCCAATGTACCTACCGAGGGTGGAAGGTTCAAACCCAGCCCTGGCCAAACTGCAACAAAAAAATAGCCAGGCGTTGTGTCGGGTGCCTATAGTCCCAGCTGCTCCAGAGGCTGAGGCAAGAGGGTCTTCTAAGCCCAGGAGTTGGAGGTTGCTGTGATCTGTGATGCCACTGCACTCTACCAAGGGGGAAGGAGTGAGACTTTATCTCTAAAAAAAAAAAAAAAAACTACCCAGTGTGTGTATTTAATTATTGCAATTGTAAATAAACTTTCTAAATGTCTTACTGTTGACACAAATTTTAAATGTTAAATTTCTTAAAAATCAAATAGAAACCTTAGCTAGTAGCTTCATTGTACAAATTAAATATTTTGTGGGACAAAAGACATTCTATTTGTTCATAACACTTTTTGCCCAATTTTCATTAAGGCAATATGAAAAATGCATTTGATATGAAAGAAATGGTATCTAGGCACTGAGACTTAATTAGAGTTTTATTCATTTAACAGATAAATAAAGCTTATACAATGTGTTGTTTCTACTACTACTATATTATTTTGTGATATCCCTCCCCACAAGAAATAGTCTCTTGTATCTACTGTCAAATCCACTTTCCAGCTGTGAAGGGTACTTCGTCCATTCATTTAAATATGGATTATTTTTATTCTCTTTTGATTTGGCATGTAAAAGTGCCATGGAAATTGTCCCTATAATTTCCTGGCACTACCAATGTTTAAAATAAATAAGTAAGCCTGGGAATATTACAGTATTAACATTAGGTAAACTTAAAATGCACAAAATAAGCCCATGGATTCCTCATAGATATCACTGCACAAAATATCTTCTATATGTTGATAGGTTTTAGATTCCATTCTGCATTCTATTAATTATTTCTTTTTTATTTAAGATTAATATGAGGGTACAAATGATTACACTATACTGTTCGCATTTATCGGGTAAAGTTGAAGTTATAGTTAAGCCCTTCACTCAGGGGGTGTGGTGTATACTTTTACATTATGCCCATTAGATAAGAGCTTAGCAATCCCCTTCCCTCTTCCCCTCTCCTTTTTCCCTTTACCCTCCTCCCCTAGTCAGTTAATCTCTGGTCAATGGTATGTATGTGTGTGTATTTATATATAGATAAATCTCTCTCTCTCTCTCTATCTCTCTCTATATATAGAGAGATTTATATGTATATATATATATATATAGAGAGAGAGAGAGAGAGAGAGAGAGAGAGAGAGAGAAGGTATGTGTGTGTATTTATTTAGACTGCTTCTTAAGCAATTCTTGAAGTAGTTATTCCAAATAATGTTCATTTAGTTCAACATTTTTCTTCCCTCTACCCCTGACTCTCAATATTCTTCAAAGAGCAAAATGAAGCAATTATGAATGAACTCCTTCAATTATTATAGTACATATCTTAATTTTTATTTATTTATTTTTATTTTTTTTTTGTAGAGACAGAGTCACCCTTCGCCGTCGGTAGAGGGCCAGTTTCCAACTCCTGGTCTTAGGCGATTCTCTTGCCTCAGCCTCCCGAGTAGCTGGGACTACAGGCGCCTGCCACAATGCCCGGCTATTTTTTTGTTGCAGTTTGGCAGGGGCTGGGTTGGAACCCGGCACCCTTGGTATAAGGGGCCAGCATTCTACCCACTGAGGCACAGGCGATGCCCCGTACATTTGCTTTTAAGAATGCCTATTCCTTTTCCATTTTTTTCCTTTTTCACAGTTTTTAGTTTTACTCTCCAAGGATTACACATCAACATTTACAAAGGACTACCTCAACCTTACCTTCCTCCAAAGCCCAATTCTATAAATAATGTTCATTTTATTCTATGTTTTCAAATTATTTCCAACTACTCCCTGTTTTTCATCCTTCTTCCTTCTCCTATCAATCTTCATTCTCCAGAATAATCCAATTTGGCAGAATAAGTAACATTATTCATAAAAATTAAACCTAGGGTAGCAAGAAAGGCTTAGTGCCACCTAATAACTAAATTAGTGGCTTAGAAATTAAGGGGTTCTGCTAATGGGTAACCAGCTGAGGAGGCTATTCAATCAAAATGAAGTATAGATCTGGGGAATTGAAGATGAAAGCAAGAGTTGATTCTAGGCCATATAGGCAATAAAGCTGCAAGCTACACTAAAAATATATTTTAGTAAAGAAGGCAAGTGACAAAACAGCAAGAAAATCAAGTGCTGAATAGCAAGAACTAAATAAAGAGCCTTCCAGCATCTTGGATGTAGGCCAAGATAAGAAAGAACAAAAATTATAGTTAAAACCCAGTTTAAACCAGAAAATAAAAGGCGCTTGAAGTTGTTAACCAGTAACAAAGATGTTTGGCAAATAAAAAATCTAATTATGTGGGGCTACGTTTTCCCTTTTTGAAAGCTCAGGATAAGAACTTTGCCTCTCAGTGTTCTTAAAGTCCTCTTATTCTGGGGAATCATAGGTGGAAACTGGAAGCTGGAAGCTTTCTCTAATCTTCTTACCTCAATCAAAATTGTCATTTTTGGTGCCTCATTGATGTTTCAGAGGAAGTCACATTAATTCATTTGAAAGTAGGATCAGTGGTACTCTAGAAAGAGGGCTTACTGTATAAAATCATATTATACAAGCCTGCTCAACATAAAACAAAATCGGTCCTGGATGTAATTATTGTATGTTACTGACATACATTGTATTATTTGTTTGCAATATTCTCTTCCCCATTCTAACCAAGTCCATGACTAGCTCCCTTTCTGGTAGAAAGACTTATTTAAACTCATAGAACGCAGAATACTTCCCCTCCAAGTGGAAGTATTAAGAGACATTGTATGATTCAACCCTTACTCTTTTTTAATTTAAATTTTTATTAAATTATAGCTATATATGAGAGGTTAAGGCAGAGGGATCACCTAAGCTCATGAGTTCAAGACCAGCCTGAGCTAGAGTGAGAACCTGTCTCTAAAAATATCCTGGCATTATGGTGGGAACCTGTAGTCCCAGCTACTCTGGAGGCTGAGGCAAGAGAATCGCTGGAGCCCAAGAGTCTGAGGTTGCTGTGAGGCATGATGCAACAGCATACCAGGGGTAACAAAGTGATACTTTGTCTCAGAAAAAAAAACTATAAATTAATGGGTACAGTGTGATTATTTGATTTACAATGTGGAAGTCTTAAATCAAACTGATTAACATAACCATAACCTCACTTAATTTTTGCGGTAAGACATTTATAATTTATTCAGTTATTTTAAAGCATGCCCTTCAATGCTACGTATCTAACTACTCAGCTTCTTGATTAAGCAAGATCCCACCAAATACCCCATCTCCTCTCACCACTCTCCCCCATCTTCTTCCCTCCCTCTTGCTCAATTGTATTTGTGTTTTATCATTCATATGAATGTGTGTTTATACATTGGTTTCATAATAATATTCAGTACATTGGATCATTTTTCCCCCATATGTTCCAGTTCCATCCAGGTAAACATGAAAGATGTAAAGTTTCCATCTTTTTAAGGGCTGAACAATATTCCATGGTATACATATACCACAATGGGTTAATCCATTCATAGATTTATGGGCATTTGGGCTGCTTCCATGACTTGGAAATTATGCATTGGTCAGCAATAAACATTCTGGTGCAATTGTCTTTGTAGTAAATTGATTGTTGCATGCTATGATTCCAACAAAGATCTGATGACTAGAATCTACAGAGAACTCGAATTAATCAATAAGAAAAGAACAAACAACCCATTTATTTGTGGGCAAGAGACGTGAACAGAAAATTCTCTGAAGATGACAGACTAATGACCAATAAACACATGAAAAAATGCTCATCATCTTTAATTATTAGAGAAATGCAAATCAAAACCACTTTGAGATACCACCTAATCCCAGTAAGAATAGTCCATGTCACAGAGTCCCAAAACTTCAGATGCTGGCATGGATGTAGAGAAAAGGGAACATTTATACACTACTTGTGGGATTGCAAACTAATACAACCTTTAGGGAAAGAAGTGTGGAGAGTCCTTAAGGAATTGAAAGTTGACCTTCTATTTGATTCTGCAATTCCTTTACTAGGTATTTACCCAGAATACCATTACTCTTTTTGCTCAGCGTTAAGACAGGCATTCCTCAGATAAGAGCTACTCCTTTAAACTCAGAATATGAATGAAAAAGGCATAGAGCAATGTCAAAACATACCTACAAAATATTTGTAAAGTGGATGAGAGATTCATTTCTTTTGCTAAGCATTGAAATTTTGAGTGTTTATCACTGCACTATAAGATAACTTAAGATCACTTATAAATTAAGCTTCTTTATCCAACTACTCAGCTTCTTGATAGTAGTTAAAATATCTAAGCATACCAGTTATCTCATAGATGATTCAATCTAATCCCAGTCTGAGGCATGAATCCCAATTACTTTTTTTTTTCTCAAAAAGTGATGGTATATTTAGCCTTTCTCTGGGTGCCTTTGGTAACAATGATCCCATCGTCTTTTGTGGGTTTATGTAGCTATAATTGTTCACAGTTTCTACAGTTTTCTATATAAAATCAGAACCTAATTCTTCCTTAATCTATAATTGTATAGATTTCTTTAAATTTCAGACTAATATAAGAATACATATAATTAGGTTACTTTGTTTGCATATGTTGGGAAAAGTCAGAGTTATATCTGACTTTTATCTGAGTCCCCTACTCAGGAGATGGTCCATATACCTATATACCATATACTATAAATTTATTTATTTCTATAAGGTTGCTAGTAATATCTATATTTTTATTTCCAGTTTTATGTTCTTTCTTTTCATAGTGTAGCAAACAATGCCTCTTTCTTTCTGCTATCATAGGATTTTTTTTGCTGTTAACTTCATTTTTTTAACAGGTAGATTTACATTACTGATTTGAGATCTTTCTTCTGTTTTAATGTAAGCACTTAATACTACAACTTTCCTTGTGAAATTTTCTTTTGGTAAAGCCCACCCATAAGTTCTGGTATGTTGTGTTTTTATTTTCATTTGTCTTGAAAATTTTTTTTATTTCCATTTCAATTTCTTCTTTGTCCCATTGATTCCTTAGAAATATGAGGCTTAATTTCTATCTATTTGTGAATTTTCCAGTTTTCCTTCTATTATTGATTTCTAGTTTTTAGTTATATTTCATTGTTATAAGGGAAGATACATTATTAGTTTCAATCATTTTACACTTTATGAGACTTACTTTGTGGATTATCTTGTGATGTATTTTAAAGAAAATTTCCTTAAAGAACTTTTTTTTAAAGAAGACCATGGCTGGATGTGGACTGGCATTTTCATTTTTACTTGAGAAGAATGCAAATTTCGTCATTGGGTGCAGTTAGGTCTAGTTTATTTATAGTATTATCAAGCCTTTGATTTATTTCATTATCTTTTGTTTATATGTATTGTTAATTATGAAAAGTGAAGCGTAGACTTATTTAACTATTACAGAAGTATTTTTCTCTTAAACATTGTCATTTTTTTCTTCACGTTTTGTCATAAGTCTAAATTATCTGATATTAATATATGTAGTCCAGCTCTGTTTTCATCACTGTTGCATGGTATCTTTTTTCTATTCTTTTACTTTAAACCTATTTTTCTCTTTGGATTGAAAGCAGATTTCGTTGAGACTTTATATAGTTGGATTTTGGTATTTTATTTATTTGCAAATATCTGAGAAAAATGAATAAAATTGAAGCATTTAATTAATTTACTTTAGGATATTTACCTGTATTTACTTCTACCACTTTGTTAATTAGATAATACCAGTCATATTTTTTCTGTTCCTCAATTCTTCCATTACCACCTATGTAAATATTTTCTAGTGTGTCGTTTTTATTTCTTTGTCATTTTGTACTATATGATTTTTAGTTATTTTTAGTGATTATTCTGATTATAATTTATATTTTCATTTATAATTATCTAGTTTGGATTAATATAAATTTAATTTAATACTATATAAAATTTTGCTTCTATTTGACTCCTTGCAACTCATTATCTTGTTATTGTTACAAAGTACATCTTTATGCGATGTGTGTCTATCTATATAAAGTAATAATTACCATCTTACTTAATTGGATTTTAAACCATAGAGTAGTAAAGGAATCCCAACATCCAACATCTAAGTACATTAATATTGACATTTATATTTAATTATGTAGTTAACTCTGTGAGTGTTTTTTATTTTCTCATGCAGATTTAAGTTAGTATCTATTTTCCTTTTATTTCAGCATAAAGATTTCCTCTTAAAATTTGCTGTAACAATTGCCTACTGGTAAAAAAACTATCCTATTTTTTGTTTATCTGGGAATGCCTTAATTTTCCTTCATGTTTGAATAATATTTTTGCAGGACATGTGATTTTCGAGTGGCATTTTTTAAATTGCAAAACACTGAATATATTATCTGAATACCTTAGGTTCACCAAAGTTTCTGGAAAAAAGTCAACTATTAATCCTATGGAGTATCCCTTGTACTTGATGAGTTGCTATTCTCTCCCTTCTTTTTATTGTAGATCAAATCTAATGAAAACAATCTAATAGAAACAGTTTTCAAGGCTTCTGTTTGTGTCCACATTAAACAAAAATGCTACATCATTTGATGGCTGACTAGTAGCAGCTCTTGTCAGATGGTCCCGGCCAAAAGGAGGAAAAATAGACAGAAGTGAATGCAAAGAAATTGAAACTGGAGACTAGGATTGCAAGGAGAAGAAATTAAGTTACCCAGCAACTCCATAGAGACAAACTGCAACTATGAAGATTAGAAAGTTGAAGAGAGAGAGTAGAGGACAGTCATGGAGTAGATCAGATTTAGAGGATGCCAGAGCCAAATAGAAGGATAAGGAAGAAATATTTCTCCACATGTAGTTTTTCCATGAACAGTGAAGCATTCTCACCCCATGGGAGAATGTCAGAAGGGACAAGAGACCCAGCTTTCTTGTACCAGCGCAGATCCCCAGCTGGATCTTCTTACTGCCAGTCTGGATACTGAAGAATTTTCGTTCCATCCAGCTGTGGTCACAATCAATCCCACTTTTTCTTTGGTTACAGGACAGAGTGCCTCCTGGTGAGGCTTGATTTCCTCTTCAGGGAGAGTACAGAACAATAAGCCAGTTCAGAAAGCCTGGAAGGGCTGCCCCACCCCAGGTCACCAGAGAAGTGAAGGGACTCTGAACCTTACCCAGCCCCCATAGCTACCACTGAATCAAGTGTTGCAAAAGTTACTTTCTCTTTCACCACCATCTGGTGTCAATGACTGCTTGTGGAAAAGACAAGGGTCAAAAAAAGTGAGACCTTGATCCCCTGGTGTATGAGGTCCTTCTAGCTTTGGCCTTTGGAAGCATGTATAGGTGAAAATCCTATAAGTAAACCTTTAAATGGTTCCATTTTGTAAAGGCAAGTTTAAAGTCTTTTGTGAGTTTGAAAGGAAAAAATCCTGGATAGAACTCCATATGTGGCTTAGAACCTCGCCATGTAAAAGTGATTTAGGGCAGAGCTTCATGGAGGCAGGGCTACAGACAGTTACCTATATATCTCAGGATTTTCCAGACTACTCCCTAAAGATTATTAATAGCCTCAAGATGGTCAAGCAGTCCAACAGCTTATTTCCCCAGAGTCTTGTTTTGTGGTTTTGTATTTGATTACTTAGCGTAAGAATAACTTTAATGACGTAGTTATCATTTAAACCAGTTAAACCTTAGCCCATAAGGATAGCTTTAGATAATGTTAGTAAAATGGTTATCAGTTAATCTAATTTATTCATAGGCCCATAAGTACCAGGCAGTAAAAGGCCTAGGGCCAAGGTTTAAGTCATGTATCTATTTATTAAGTTATGTGCCTATATAAGCTTTGATGGAAGAAATGAAGATTGCCACTTGCCATGAGAATATAGGTGGTCCTCCTTGTTACTCAGACCATTTCACTGCAGGACTCATTTCTCTGTGTCATCTGTCAATTGAGAGACATTCACGCAACAGCATGCTAGTGGTAAGCTGCTAGGGGTTTGGGGGTTTTTTTGTTTGTTTGTCTGTTTTTCTTCTCTATTTGGTAGAGGTGGGGTCTTGATTCTGGTCAGGCAAGTAACCCAGCTGCACAGAGGCTGGGAATTGAAGGTATGGGTCAAAGTACCCTGCTAAACACCACACTATGACTTCTGGATCTCTTTCATTCTATCTTCTTTTTGTCAATCTTTCCTTTTACTCCCCCCTTCCTTTTCCTTTTTGCTTTCTTCAATCTTTTCCCCCTTGTTTCTCTTTAATATTCTCTTCTTTTTTATCCTATACCAAAGGATATTTAAACACTTAAGGTCAGAGACAAGATAACATAAAGAAGAGGAGGATGTGAAAGGAAAAAGTATGGTAAGGAAGCAGACAAAAATAAAATACTCATGAGAAAGAAACAACAGAAAAATCCAGGCAACATGACAAACAGAACAAAGCAAAATCTCCCCCCAAAGGACAATGTGGTAGCTATGCAGAGGATTCCATTTATAAAGAAATGATAGAAATTACACAAAGGGAATTTAAAAAATGAATAGAAAAAAATAAAGGAAATTGCTGAGAAAGTGAAAAATAATCAAAATGAAACCCAAAAATAGAATCAAATAAAAATGAAAGATAAGAAGAATGTAGAAAAGATATAGTGAAGCTTAAGAAATTGAAGCAGTCAGGGAACTTAAAGATGCAGTAGAAGGTATCAATAACAGATTAGACCAGGTAGAAGAAATAATCTCAGAACTTCAGGATCAAGCTTTTCAGCTGACACAGGTAGTTAAAGAGACAGTAAAAAAGAGAGAGAAAGCAGAATGTTCATTAAGAAAATTATGGGACTCCATAAAGCATTCAAACATATATAACTTACAGGTATCCCAGAAAGGCAAGAAGAATGCTCCAGAGAAATGGAAGATCTACTGAGGATATTATAAATGAAAATTTCCCAAGTATCACCAATTTTCTCACATTCCTTTCAGAATGATACTGAACCCCAGATCATCTCACCTCAAACAGAATTTCTCCATGACACATTGTCATGACCCTGCCCAAAGTCAAGATGAAAGAAAAAATTCCGCAAGCAACCGGGAGTAAGGACCCATTGACCTATCAGGGTTAATCTATTAGTGTGACAGGAGTTCTCAAATGAAAGTTTCAGGCAAGAAAAGTATAGTCATCTATTTTTAAACATCTTTAAAAAATGATTTTTGGCTCAAAACTTGATATTCTGCAAAGCTAAGCTTTAAAATTGATAGAAAAATCAAATATTTTACTTACATGCAAACATTGAGAAAGCTTACCACAAGATCAGCTATACAGAACCTATTCTAGACACTGACCATCACAATGGACCATCAGCAACTAAATACTCTGAAACTAAAGGACAACACCTAGCTTCCACAATTACGCAAATAATAAAACTAAGCAATGGACTATCATAAAATAAGATATCAGAACTGCATCATACATATCAATTCTCTCAATAAATGTTAATGGCTTGAAGTGTCCACTAAAGAGGCATAGGCTGACAGATTAGATAAATAAGCACAAGCCATCCATGTGCTGTCTACAGGAAACACATCTTGCCTCAAAGGACAAAGCAATGTCAGTTTCAAGGTCTGGAAAGCACTTTTTTCAGGCAAATAGAGATCAGAAGAATGGAGGGGCTGCAATCTTATTCTTAGATGCAAGTGGATTTAAATCAAATATAGTCAAAAAAATCAAAGATGGAAACTTCATATTGGTCATAGAAGCAATACAACAAAAGGACATTACAATTCTAAACATGTATGCACCCAATTTAAATACTTTCATATTTATAAAATGGACCTTAATTGGTCTAAGTAATAAGATATCCTATGACACCCTAATAGCAGGGGACTTTAACACTCCTCTAACAGAGCTGGACAAATCCTCTAAACAGAAACTAAACAAATATACAAGGCACTTAAATGTGATCCTAGAACAACTGTGCTTAATAGACATATACAGAACAGACCATCCCAAAGAAGGAGAATATACCTTCTTCTCATGGGCCCATAGAACATTTTTCATAACAGATCATATCCTGGGACACAAATCAAAACTCAAGAAAATCAAAAGAATTGAAATTATACCTTGAATCCCTTGTATCTTCTCAGACCATAAGGCAATAAAAGTGGAACTCAACTCCAACAAAAATGTTCATCCCTACACAAAGGCATGGAAACTAAACAATCTCATGCTGAATTAAAGTTGTGTCAAGGGAAAGATAAAGAAGGAAATCATTAACTTCCGTGAACATAACAACATAACAAAAATGAAGAGACAAGTTACCAAATCCTGTGGGATAATGCAAGTTACCAAAACCTGTGGAATAATGCAAAACCTATGGGATAGAGGGAAATTTATCCCATTAGATGCCTATATCCAAAAAAAAGAAAGACAGCACATCAACAATCTAATGAGTCATCTTAATGAAATCGCAAAGAAAGCAAAATCCAACCCCAAACATAGCAGAAGAAAAGAAATAACCAAAATTAAACCAGAAAAAAATGAAATTGAATATGAAATAATCATTCAGAAAATTAATGAAACAAAATTTGATTCTTTGAGAAAATAAATACAATCAATAAACCACTGACCAGATTGACCAGAAATAGAAAATTAAAATCTTTAATAACCTCAATCTGAATTAAAAAGGGGAAAAGAACAACTGATACCACAGAGACACAGACATCTCTGACTACTACCAAAAACTCTATGCCCAGAAAGTTGACTATGTGGAGAAAATGGACCAAAACCTGGATTTATGCAACGTCTGTAGACTGAAACAGGAAGAAATAGATCTCTTGAAGAGACCAATATCAAGTACTGAAAATGAACAATAAAAAACCTCCCCACAAAAAAGCCCAGGACCAGAAGACTTCACATCACAATTCTATCACACCTTCACAGATGATCTTATACCTATACTGTAGAATCTATTCCAAATATTGTGAGGGAAGGAACCTTCTCCAACACCTTCTATGAAGTAAACATCAACTAAATTCAAAAACCAGGAAAGGGCCCAACTAAAAGGAAAAATGCAGACCATTTTAATGTATGAATATCTATGCAAAAATACTCAACAAAATCATAGCTAATAGATTGTTCCTACACATTAAAAAAAAGTATACATTATGACAAAGTAGGCTTTATCCCAGGGATGCAAGTCTGGTTTAACATATTCAAATCTATGAATGTAATTCATCATATCATTTTATCACAAACAAAGGCCATATGATCCTTTCAATAGATGAAGAAAAAGCATTTGAGGATTTTAGCATCTTTTTCTAACAAAAACACTTAAGAAAATAGGCATAGGTGGCACATTTCTTAAGTTGATTGAAGCCATCTGTGAGAAGCCCACAGCTAACATCAGACTGAATAGAATAAAACTTAAAACATTTCCACTTAGACCTATAACCAGGCAAAGATGTCCACTATCATGACAACTATTCAACATTGTGATTGAAGTTCTAGCCAAGGCAACCAAGCTAGAGAAGGACATAAAGGGTATCCAAAAGGGGGCAGAGTAGGCCAAACTCTCATTCTTTGCTGATGATATAATCTTAGAAAACCCCAGAGATTCAACCACAAAACTCCTGGAAGTGTTCAGGAAATGCCGTAACTTCTTAGGGTATAAAATCAATGTTCAAAAATCAGTAGCCTTTTTATATGCCAATGACAGTCACGTTGAGAAGCAAATCAAGGACACAATTCCCTTCTCAGTAGCTTCAAAGAAAATGAAACACTTAGGAATATACCTCAGAAAAGGGGTGAAAGATAGCTTCAAACAGAATTATGAAACTCTAAGAAAAGAAATAGCAGAAGAAATTAACAAATGGAAAAAATATACTATGCTCTTTGCTGGGAGGAATCAACATTGTTAAAATGTCTATTCTATCAAAAGCAGTCTACAGATTCAATGCAATCTCCATTAAAATATCAACATCATACTTTGAAGAACTTAAAAAACTAGTACTTCATTTTGTATGAAACTGCAAAAACCCTGTATAGCCTAAGCTATTCTTAGTAATAAAAACAAAGCTGGAGATGTCACTCTACTAGATGTCAGGCTACATTACAAGTCCACATTAATCAAAACAGCATGGTATTGGCACAAATATAGGTGCATAGACATATTGAATAGAATAAAAAACAAAGAGATTAAACAATTCTTTACTTTCCATCTGATCTTTGATACACCAAACAAAAGCATACAGTAAGGGATCCTTATTCAACAAATAGGGTTGGGAGAACAGGATAACCACATTTAAAAAAATTGAAACTCAACCCACACTTTTCACCACTTACAAAAATTGACTCAAGATTGATAATATATTTAAATCTAAGATATGAAATGATAGACACTTTAGAAGAAAGTATGGGGAAAAGTCTTAAGGATCTTGGAGTGGGGAAAGTATTTATGAAAAAATGTCAGTGGCAATCACAACAACAATGAAAATTAACAAATGGGATTTAATTAAGCTGATAAGCTTCTGCACAGCTAAGGACACAAGTAAAGCAGAAAGACAACTTTAAGTATGGGAAAAGATATTTGCAGGATATGAATCTGAGAAAGCTTTGAAAAATAAAATCTACAGAGACTTAAATTAATCACCAAAAGGAGTAAACAATCTCATCTACCACTAGGCAAGAGATATGAACAGACTCTTCTCTAATAAGACAGACAAATGGCTAAGAAATATTTGAAAAAAATGCCCATTGTCCTTGATCATCAAAGAAATGCAAAGATCATCTTTGAAGCTACCGAGAAGGGAATTAAAACCAATCTGAGATATCACCTAACCCTATTGAGAATAGCCCACATCAAAACCACATCAATAGCCACAGATATAGTCGTGGATATGGAGAGAAGAAAGGACTTTTACACTGCTGGTGAGACAGCAAACTAATACAACCTTTTTGGAAGTAATTATGGGGAATCCTCAATGAACTAAAGTTAGATCTCACATTTGATCCCGCATTCCCATTACTAGGCATCTACGTGGAGAAAAAAATAATTTTATCAGAAAGACATTTGCACTAGACTGTTTATCATATCACAGCTCAATTTACAATGTGGAAACAATCTAAATGCCCATAAATCCAAGAATGGATTAACAAGCTATGGTATACGTACACCATGGAAAACAATTCATCCATTAAAAAAGATAGACTTTACATTTTTTGTATTAACCTGAATGTAATTGAAACACATTTTTCTTAGTAAAACATCACAAGAATGGAGAAGCAATAATGCAATGTACTCAATTCTAATATGAAGCCAGTAGATGATCTATTATTCACCCACTTAAGAGAAAAATTCAAATCAGTTCAAGGTTAAGGGTGGGGGAACAAGTGAGTACAAGTGGAGAGAAGGGAGAGGGATGGGGTGTTCCCACTTAATGAGTATAACATTACATTGTATCATAGAACGCCATCATACTGAATGGAGTAACATTGAAAGCATTTTCACTTTGAACTGGAAACAGACAAGAATTTCCACTGTTGCCACTACTATTCAACAGAGTCCTGGAAATCCTAAGCAATACAGTCAGGCAAGAGCAGGATAGCAAGGGTATCCAAATGGATGCAGAAGAGGTCACATTTCTCTCTTTGCTGATGATGTGATCTTACACGTCATCCAGGCACCAAACCATGAGATTCCTGGAAGTGATCGAGAAATGCAGTAATGACCTGGAATAAAAAATTAATGCCCTCAATTCAGAAGCCTCCATACACATCAACAACAATCAAGCTAAGCATCAAATCAAGGACACAATTCTCTTCACAGTAGCTTCAAAGACACAAAAAAACTAGAAATATACCTAACAAAGGACTTATATGATTTCTACAGAGAGAATTCTGAGACCTAGAGCAAAGAAATAGATGAAGATATTAAAAGATGGAAGAAAATACCCTGCTCATGGCTGGGAAGAATCAATACTGTTAAAATGTCTATGTTACCCAAAGAGATTTATAGATTTAATGCAATCTCCATTAAAACACCAATGTCATACTTTGAAGAACTTAGAAAAGTAGCTCTTTTTTTTCATATGCAATCAGAACAAACCCCAAATAGCCAGTGCAATTCTAATAAACAAAAATAAGTATGGAGTCATAATGTTACCAGGCTTCTGGTTATATTATAAGTCCATAGTGATCAAAAGAACAAGATATTGAGGCAGCGCCTTTGGTTCAAAGGAGTAGGGCACTGATCCCATATGCCAGAGGTGGGGGGCTCAAGCCCAGCCCTGGCCAAAAAATGCAAAAAAATATAATACTAAAAAAAAAAAAAAAAAAAGAACAAGATATTGGCATTAAAATATAGACATAGATCTATGGAAAATAATATAAAACCTAGAGATAAAATCAGTCTCATATTGTCGTCTGATCATCTATAACTGAAACAACAGTATATATTGAGCAAAATAATCCCTATTTAATTAATGGTGCTGGGAGGACTGGTTAGCTACATGTAAAAGACTGAAACTGGACCTCAACCTCTCACCCACCACTTACCAAAATTGACTGTAGATAAAAGATTTGAATCTAAGAGAAAAAAATGATAAAAACTCTAGAAGAAATCATGGGAAAAGCACCTAATGATACAGGCCTAGGGAAAGATTTTATGAAGATCCCATCTGCTATTGCAGCAGCAACAAAAATAACAAATGGCACCTGATTATGCTTAAAAGCCTTTGCACAGCTTAGAGCACAATAAACACAGCAAATAGACAACACTAAGCATTGTAGAAGATGACTGCATATTACAAATCTGACAAAATGGCTGATAACCAGAATCCATAAAAAACTCAAATAAATCAACAAGAAAAGAGCAAACAACCCCATTAATCACTGAGCAAGAGAATTGAACAGAAATTTCTCCTAAGAAGACAGAAGAGTTGCCAACAAACACATGAAAAAAATGTTTATTGTCCAAAAGCATCAGAGAAATGCAAATCAAAATCACTTTGAGATATAACCTACCACCCATCCTACCCCAAATTCTCAAAGCTGCAGATGTTGGCAAGGGTACATAGAAAAGTAAATACTTATACACTGGTGGAGGGATTGCAAACTAATACAGCCACTTTGGAAAGAAGGGTGGAAAATCTTTAAAGAGACAAAAGTAGACCTTCCATCTGATCCTGCAATCCCATTACTAAGTATCTACCCAGGATTGAATGGCAGATTTTTAGATCTCTATGTGTTCTCCATGTATCTTTCCAAAGGGAATGTAATAATTTGCATTCCCACCAGCAGTGCAAAAGTGTTCCCTTTTCTCCACATCCACGCCAACATCTCTAGTCTTGGGATTTTTTGATATAGGTTAGTCTCACTGGAGTTAGATGATATCTCAAAGTATTAATAGTTTTGATTTGCATTTCTCTGATGATTAAAGATGATGAGCATTTTTTCATATGTCTGAAGGTCGTGCGCCTGTCTTCTTCATAGAAGTTTCTCTTCAAATCCCTTGCCCAGCCTGCGATAAGATCCCTTGTTCTTTTCTTGCTAATGAGTTTGAAGCATATACCCAGAAGACCAAAAAACACATCATAACAAAGATATTTGTACCAGAATGTTTATTGCAGCCCTATTCATAATTGCTAAGTCATGGAAAAAGCCAAAGTGCCCATCGATCCACGAATGGATTAATAAACTGTGGTATATGTACACCATGGAATATTATGCAGCCTTAAAGAAAGATGGAGACTTTACCTCTTTCATGTTCACATGGATGGAGGTGGAAAATATTCTTTTTAGTAAGTATCTCAAGTACTTTCTTAATAAAGTATCTCAAGAATGGAAGAAAAATTACCCAATGTACTCACCCCTACTATGAAACTAATTTAGGGCTTTCACATGAAAGCTATAACCCAGTTACAACCTAAGAATAGTGGGAAGGGGGAAAGGGAGGGGAGGGAGGGGGAGGGGGGTGGAGGGAGAGGGACAGATGGGATCACACCTGCAGTGCATCTTACAAGGATATATGTGAAACTTAGTAATTGTAGAATGTAAATGTCTTAGCACAATAACTAAAAAAATCCAGGAAGGCTATGTCAACCAGTGTGATGAAAATGTGTCAAACATTTATGAACCTGATGTATGATGTCCCATGATCATATCAATGTACACAGCTATGATTTAATAATAATAATAAAAAACTAGGTATCTATCCAGAAGAAAAAAGTCATTTTACCATAAGGACATTTGCACTTGAATATTTACAACAGCTCAATTCACAATGACAATGATGTGGAAACAATCCAAGTGCCAATCAACACATGAATGAATTAATAAAGTGTGTTATATTCATACTTCATAATACTATTCAGCAATAAAAAAAAAATATGGCAAATGTACATGTTTTGTCTTTACCTGATAGAGTTGAAGAATATTCTTGGCAAAGTCTCACAAGAATGGAAAAACAAGCATCCCATGTACTCTGCTAATTTGAGCATTAGTAGATGCATAACTACAGACACACAAGAGGAAAAACAATTCAAGAAAGGAAGAGAGGGGAGGAGCTCATTAAGTTCTCACCTAACTGGTACAATGTAGGATTATATGGCTGAGCTCCTGGGTGGAGAACTCAAATACAACTTGGACTTTTCCTAACAAATGCAAACAATATAACCTATCCATATGTATCCTTATATTAATCTGAAATAAAAAGTTTAGTAACACACACACACACACAAAAAAAAAAGAAGAAGAAATACAAGTACTTCGATAAGCCAGAATCATGTACCTGTTGCTTGTGTGCTACTCACCACTCCCTAGCATATACATATAATAATGATTACAATAATGAATGTATAAATAAAAACTGTACCAAGAACCTGTAAATAGGGAAAGATACCCACAGATAATTATGTAGTCTAATTATTTAATAAAATGTAACTGGACCATAGCTAGAAAGCTAAAAAAGTTAAATATGTGAGAGTGAGGAGAAGTAGAGAATGTAGAGGTGGAAAAAATGTTCCAGATAACAGTAGCCTTCTCTTGGACTCAATTGTGCTCCCTTAAAATTCATATTTTGAAAACATATTCCCTTAATACCTAAGAATATGAGTGAATTTGGAGATAGGCATTTTTTTAAAAAGGAATTAGATTAAAAGTAAGGTGTGCCCTCATCCAATCTGACAGGTGATCTCATAAGAAGAGATTAGGAAAGAGGAGAGACACTAGGAATGTGCAAACATGTAGGAAAGACCATGTGGCACAGAGTGAAGATTGCAAGTCAAGGACAGGAGTCTCAGGAAAAGTTAAACCTATCAACACTTCAATCTTGGATTTCTATCTCCCAGAAATGTGAGAAATAAGGTTATACTGTTTAAGTCACCCAGACTGTGGTATTTTGTTATAGCCATTCTAGTAACCTAATAAAAGCCCTATGGCAGAACACAGAGAATCTGACAAATTGGAAGATGGCAGGAAAACAGTAAACAAAGCATTCTTTTAGATTAATCTGTGGAATAAGATAGTGGCCAGACCATGCAGGGCTTTATAGATCACACTAGTGATCATGATTATGCCTTCAGAATTATCTGGAAACCATTGATAATTTTAAGCAACTGGATATCCATATACCAGTGTATATGATTATGTTTTAAACAAGAGGATGTATATGGCTTAAAAGACACCATTTAGTATCTTTTAACTGTAAGTATCAGAATATCCAACCAGAAAAACATCTATAGATATGTTATATATTCTCACATAAGAATTCCAGAAATTGGGGTATTCCAGTGTTAGTTAATTTACTGACTTAACAAAGTCATCAAGGACAGAGATCCCTCTTGTTTTTTACTTTACCCCTTCTATAATTTTTGGTTTATCCTCCTAACATGGAACATCTTGTGTTCCTAAACTACTGGCGCAATTTTAGGCATAATTTGCTAATGTCAACATTTATAGAAAGAACAATGAACATACCCTTCTTAGGACCTTCCCCCCACCCCAGGGGGATACTTTTAAAGAGTGAGTAAAATCTTTCCAGATGATTTTCAGTTTGCTTTCCCTCAGATGCCATTGAACAGAATTACATTACATGCCTATTCCTAAAAGAATTACTTGGCAAAATAAATGAAACTAGAATACTTGAGTTAGAACTGTAAAGATTCACCAACTATATCAGGATAGGAACCAAGCCCTCTTTGAATAACATAACTTCTTAAAAGAGCATGAATGATATTGAGATGTACATAGCAAAAAAGAATAAATGAATTTGGTTTATACAATCAGTAGTATCTGTCACAGGATATACAATTAGATTTGTGTTTTAAAATATCAGTTTGAACACAGTGTGGAGAACTACTTGAATGGGGGGGGTTGGAGGGTAAATAGGAGACCATTTATTATACAGTATGACAGGTATCTTAGATCGGAATAGTATCTTGGGCCAGAATGGAGAGAAGGATAAAATTTTGGTATTACTGAGAAAGACATTGGAAGATACAATCAAATTGGAATTTGATGTTGGATTACATATGAGATGTAAGGGAAAAAAAGATATCAAAGATGATTTCTAGTTTTCTGGTCAGTTTAAATAAATGAGGGAAACACTGAAAGAAGAACACATTTCAGGAAGTAAACCATGACTTTTTCCTTGGACATGATGAGTTTAAGTTTCCATTGAGCTATCCAAATAGATATATCAATGTATGACTGGTTACATGAGTCTTGAGCTCATATGAAAATCTGGAAAATATATAAAATTATATATTTAGTTTTATAATAAACTTATCAACTTTTCCTAAACAAGTCTGATTAGGTCCCACTTTCCAACACTGTTACATGAGAAACAAGTTTCTAACATATTAATTTTGGAGATGAATTTACACCATGACATCCCTCTGGCTACTATCAATAATACTGCTATGAACATGTATAAAAAATATTTTGTGTTCATATGTATTTTCATTTCTCTTTTTTTATGTTCTTTCTTTTTTTTTATTTTTTATTAAATCATAGTTGTATACATTAATGCGATCATGGGGCACCATACACTGGTTTTATAGACCGTTTGACACATTTTCATCACACTGGTTAACATAGCCTTCCTGGCATTTTCTTAGTTATTTAGTTAAGACATTTACATTCTACATTTACTAAGTTTCAAATATACCCTTGTACGATGCACCACAGGTGTAATCCCACCAATCACCGTCCCTCTACCCACCTCCTCTCTCCCTCCCCTCCCTTTCCACCGTCCCCCTATTCTTAGGTTATAATTGGGTTATAGCTTTCATGTGATTTATGGATTTCACATGAAAGCTATATTTTCATTTCTCTTGAATAGATACTTGGTAGTATAATTCTTGCAACACATGTTAACTCTGTACTTAACTATTTCAGAAAATGACATATTATTTTCCAATGTGACTATGCCACTTCACGGCCCCTATAGCAGCATATGAGGGTTCCAGTATCTTCACACCTTCTGCAGCATTTGTTATATCTGACATTTGTATTCTTGTCATACTTGCAGAATTTCAGTGTTATTGATTTACATTCCCTGATGATTACTATTATAGAACATCTTTTTATATATGTTTATTATGCTATTGTATATTTTCTTCAGAGAAATGTCTATTCAGATACTTTACTAATTTGAAACGGTGTTATTTGACTTTTATTTAGTTGTAAGACATTTTATATATTCTACATATAAATACATTATAAGATATATTTTGTAAATATTTTTATTGCAGCCTGTAGGTTGTCTTTTCATTTTCTTGATGCTGAGTTTTGAAATATTAAAGTTTTTTTTTATTAAATCATAGCTGTTTACAATAATGCAATCATGAGGTACAATATGCTGGTTACATATACAGTCTGAATATTTTCACTGAACTGGTTAACATAGCCTTCATGGCATCTTAACTTTGATGAAGTCCATTTCATCTACGGTTTGTTGTTGTTGTAGTTGTTTATAAATTTAGTATCATGTCTGAGGATCTGTTGCCAAATTCTAGGTCATGAATAGCTATATGAGTTGTGGTTTACTAGTGTATAGAATTCTTAGTATGAATAACTCATAGCATAAAGAAAAGAACAAAATATGTATATAAATAATAATCTGAAGGTATTTTTCAGATGCTGATAAGCAAAAGAAACCAATAACAAACTAATACATACCCTATGATATTATTTATATAAACTTTAAGAAAAAGTAACACTAGCTGAGCATGGTTGTTCACACCTATAATCCTAGCACTCTGGGATCAGGTGGGAGGAACACTTCAGCTCAAGAGTTCAAGAGTAGCCAAAGCAAAGTGAGAACTTATCTCTGCTAAAAACATAAAAATTACCCAGGCACTGTGGAAGGCACCTCTAGTCTCAGCTACTCATGAGGTTGAGACAGGAAGATCGCTTGAGTCCAGAATTGAGGTTGCTAGGGGGATGCCATGTCACTCTAGCCTGGGTGAGAGAGTAAATTGTACCTAACAACAAAAACAACAAATAGCAAAACTACCATCTCATTTGATAAAGGTCAGAATAGTGTTTATCTCTAGTACATTCTTTACTCTGAAGGGCTTAAATAAACTTTCTAGAGTTTTGGGAATATTCTATAATTTGATTCAGGCAGGAGTTCATAGTTTCATGGTTTGTGTATATATATATATATATATATATATATATATATATATATATATATATATATATATATATATATAGTATGTGAATATAGTATATATACGCACCATGAAAATTGTATGATTTACACAATAAATGATTGCTATGAATAAAAATTTAAAAACAAATTTTTTTCAGTTAATTCATACTTACTGAAATTTGGTAATATGCCAAGAACCAGCTACAGGTGACATACAGAAAATTCATATTCTAGCTAAAACGTGTTAAATAATTTCATGAAAAATTTTTAAAAAACATTATAATTGCCTCCAAATTACCAAAAATAATTTACTTTTTAAAATTTGATAGAGAAAACTGGTTGGAATGACACTCTCTTCTTACCTAAAATTTCTGTTATGTGTTAACACGAATTTTTAATTCTCATTAGGGAGTTTAATTTCTCATTAAGGCAACTCTAGGTTACAGTGGTGTTTATAATGATTAATAGAGCAAGAACAATATTTTTAGAGAAAGTTAACCAATCATTAATCTCTTTCTGCTAATGTTTCTGCAGAACTAGCTAATAGAATACATTAACATATTAAGTAATAGTTAGGTATCCCATAAAATCACACTCATCTTCTCATTCTGATATCTCTTAGGAAAGGAGAATCCATTAGAGTGCGTGCATTTTTTTTTTTATTAAATCATAGCTGTGTGCATTAATGTGATCATGGGGCACCATACACTGGTTTCATAGACCACTTGACACATTTTCATCACACTGGTTAACATAGACTTCCAGGTATTCTCTTAGTTATTGTGCTAAGACATTTACATTCCACATTCACTAAGTTTCACATATACCCTTGTAAGATGCACGGCAGGTGTAATCTCACCAATACCCTACCTCGGCCCACCTCCCCCTCCACCCCTCCCTTTCCCCCTATTCTTAGGTTGTGACTGGGTTATAGCTTTCACATGAAAGCCATAAATTAGTTTCATAGTAGGGCTGAGTACATTTGGATACTTTTTCTTCCATTCTTCACATACTTTACTAAGAAGAATATGTTCCAGCTCCATCCATGTAAACATGAAAGAGGTAAAGTCTCCATCCTTCTTTAAGGTTGCATAATATTCCATGGTGTACATATACCACAATTCATTAATCCATTCATGGATAGAAGGGCACATGGGCTTTTTCCACGTATTAGCAATTTGAATTGGGCTGTAATAAACATTCTGGTACAAATATCTTTGTTATAGTGTGATTTTTGGTCTCCAAACATCTTTCCAAAAGGAATGTACTAATTTGCATTCCCACCATCAGTGTACAAGTGTTCCGTTTTCTCCACATCCACGCCAACATCTCTGGTCTTAGTTTGTTCTCTTTTTCCAATTCCTTACAATGGATTGTGAGTTTGTTGATGCACTCTCTTTCTGTTTTTCAAATGTAAGCTTCTAAAGTGATACATTTTCCTCTCAGGACTGATTTTGCTGTATCCCATGAGTTTTGGTAGCTTGTGCCTTCATTGTTATGTTTAAGAAGTTAATGATTTACTCTTCTTCCTGTACCCAACTGTCATTCAGCATAAGTTTGTTTAATTTCCAAGCCTTTATGTGGGATTGAGCATTTTTGTTGTAGTTGAGATACACCTTTAATTCCTTCTAGGCTGAGAAGATACAAGGTAAAATTTTTCAAATGTTTTTATTCTGTTGAGGTTTTTTTTGTGTCCTAGGATATGATCAATTTTGGAGAATGTTACATGAGTTGATGAGAAGAATGTATATTGTTTAGCTTTTGAATGTAGTGTTCCATATACATCTATAAAATACAATTGTTCTAGGGCCTCATTTAAGTCCCTTATGTCTTTGTTTAATTTATGTTTAGAGAATCTTCCCATCTCTGTAAGAGGAGTGCTAAATTCCCCTGTTATTATTGTGTTATAGAATATCATATTGCTCAGAATAATTAAGATATGTTTCAAGAATCTGGGAGCATTCAAGTTGGGTGCATAAATATTTAGAATTGAAATGTCTTCTTGTTGTATTTTTCCATTTACCAATATTAAGTGTCTTTCTGTGTGTGTGTGTGTGTGTGGTTTTTTTTTTTTTTTTTTTTTTTTTAAATTTTAGTTGGTGTAAATCCACTTGTATCTGAAAATAAGATTGCAACTCCTCTTTTCCTCAGGATTCTGTTTGCCTGAAAAATTGTCTTCCATCCCTTAACTCTGAGTTTTAATTTGTCATTTGAAGCTAGGTGTGTTTCCTACAGACAAAAAATGGATGGCTTGTGTTTTTTTTTTTTTTAATACAGGCAACCAATTTATGCCTGTTCAGAGGGGAATTCAAGCCATTAATATTCATTGAGATAATTGATAAGTGTGGTAGGGTTCTATTCATCTTATTTTGTGAAAGTACATTGATTAGTTTTACCTTTTTCATCACTGTGAAAGCTAAGTTCTGGCCTTTAATTTTGAAGTTGCTTACTTTGCTGGTGGTCCATTGTGATGGTCAGTATGTAGAACAGGTTGAAGTCTTACCTCTAAAAGCTAGTTTTATTGTGGCAAATTTCCTTAATGTTTGCATATCAGTAAAATATTTGATTTCTCTGTCAATTATAGAGCTGAACTTAGCAGGACATAGAATTCTGGGCTGGAAATTGTTTTATTTACATAGATTAAAGGTAGATGACCTTTGTCTTCTGGCTTCAAAAGTTTCATCAGTGATGTCCACAGTCACCCTGATGGATTTTCTCCTGTAGGTCACTTGGCACTTAGTCCTGGTACCTTGCAAAATCTTTTCTTTTGTCTTGACTTTGGACAGGTTCATCACAATGTGTCTTGGAGAAGCTCTATTTGAATTGAGACAACCTTTAGTCTGATATCCCTCTGAACAGAGTGTCCGAAAATCTTTACTGATATTTTGGAAATGTTCATTTATAATAATCACTTGTGTCGTCTCCATTTCTCTTGGGTATTCTTCTTCCCCTGCCAGGATACCTATAACTTGTATGTTTGAACACTTCATGAAGTGCCATAATTCTGTCAGTGAACATTCTACTTTCTCTCTCTTTTTTTCTGCCTCTTTAACTATCTGAGTTATCTCAAAAGTTTTTTCCACTACCTCTGAGATTCTTTCTTTTGCATGGTCTAATCTGTTGTTGATACTTTCTATTGCATCTTTAAGTTTCTTAATTGACTGCTATAATTCTTTCAGCTCTGCTGTCTCCTTTCTATTTTCTTCATGTAATTCATCTCTTATTTGATTCTGTCATTTTCCACTTTCTCAGCAACTTCCTTCATTGTTGTTTGGTTATTTTTCACTTTATCAGCAATTCCCTTCATTGTTTTCATCACCTGTATTTTAAATTCCCCTTCTGTCATTTCTAACATTTTCTTATAGGTGGAATCCTCTACAGTAGCCATCTCATGGTCCCTTGTGGGAGTTTCTCTGGATTAGTTTTTCATGTTGCCAAGATTTTTCTGCTGATTCTTCCTCATAAGTGTTTTATTTTATATGTTTCCTTGTCCTAATTTTCTTTTCGCTTCCTCTTGCTCTTTAAGTTACTGTGCCTCTGGCCTGAGGTTTCAATGTGTCCTTTTGGTACAGGACTAAAATGATAAGAAGACTGAAGGACAAGCATGGAATAAAGATTTTTTAAAAAGAAAAAAGAGATAGGAGAGGGGGTGATAAAATAGAATAGTGACAAAATGAAAAGAGGCACAGAAAGAGGGAGATAGGAATAATAAATGTGTACAATGGGGTACTTTGACCCACACCTTAGAAACCTGCAAGCTATGTGGGTGTTGGGTTGAGTCATTCTCTTGAGGTTAGCAGCTCTTTGCCAGCCTGAGTGACACAATATCCTATCTCCACCAAATAGAGAGGAAAGACAAAAATACTATGAATCAAACCTAAACAAACAAACAGAAAAACTTACAGGATAAAATAAGGGGAAAGAACAAATAACAGGGGCAGAAACACTAGCAAAAATGAAGTTCTTATTGTTAAAGAAGATAATAATAAAAATCATAGTTAAACTGGAAAAGTGAAGAACGAATAAAAAGAAAAATCTAGGGGGAAATATTAAAATAAAAAAAAGTAATATATATATACATATATATATATATATATATATATATATATATATATATATATTGCTGAATATTGTCTGGGAAACTGGAGATCTTCTAGTGTATGAGATGTTAATCACATTGTTGCTAAAGCTGTATGAGATGGACTCTGGAAGCCTCTGCTGAGTTCTTTGCCCTCAAACCCTGCAGGGTTGAGAGTCTGAATCTCTCCTCAGCCCACTTAAAAAGCACTATAAGCTGTTGACCTTGGCTAAGCAGAAGCTTTTACAGTAAAATACTTGTCACTGGGGTCTCTCATGAAGTCGTTGCCCACTTCTCCATTGCACCACAACCAGCCTCAATCTATGCCCCTGAGGGCTGAGGCTGCAAGGCAGCCTTCCTACTGCCAAACACTGAAATCTCCACTCTTCCCCGGAGTCTCAGTCTTGGCCTTTGCTGTTGCTCACAGTCACTAGATCACTCACCTAATGTCTCTCAGCCCAAGCCTAGCTCTGTGACCCTGAGGGTGGAGCCTGCTTGGGCAATTCTCCCACAATGGCTGTGCACAGTCCTACAGCCAAACAATGTTAGCTTCGTTCCAGCCCAGAGGCTCAGTCCCCAACCCTAGACAATATATAATGTCACGCTCAATCTCACCCAAGTTCTCCCAAGATAGTTCAACCAAGTGCCCATGTCCAAAGAACAAAACAACCCACAGGGATGGCCTGTCCTGTCTGCAATTTCATTGCAGTTGTAGTTACAGCTGCAGCAGCCTCAGACTGATAGCAACCACTTGCCAGTTTTCCACTTCTTTTGTCCTCCTTCTGGGGTCCAGAAGTCTTTCACTGTCTCCCTGCATCTCTAAAGGGATGTTTCTGGGAAGATCCCAAGAAAGGCAGAGATGTCTGGAGACTTCTCTCCCATATCTCAGTGCCCCTGGTTGCAAAGAAGCAGTTACTTGGCTGCCATCTTGCTCCTTTCTCATAAAAATACATTTTTAATTTAGTTGTTTTCAAATTTTTACTGGAAGAGCCTAAGGGTTCAAAAATATTTTACCTAAATTTTATTTTTAAAAGTTTGTCTTAATGAATTTACCAATAAATATACAATTCAAATTCTAATATCAAACACCAAATTTTAACTTCTTTCTGAGATCTCAATTCCATTAACTTACATTTTCAAACTGCTATGTTTTCCACAAATCTTGGAATAAAACAGTTCATGACATCTCCAGAATATATTTAAAAACTTTGCAAGTGTGCTATTGATTAAGAAATTTACAGTGCTGACCTGGTCTTTAACATTGTCCTAATCATGATTATGAAAGTAACTTGAAAAAGCCTATCTATACTATAATGCATCCATGCCACACTCAATTAAATACCCAGCAAGGCACAGGAATAAGTTCTCAGCACATATTTGACTCAATAATAATCTGTGTAGTCAAAATAGAAAGAAGCACGAAATTTTATTCACTTTAGTTTTTACTGAAAATATTTCTTTCTTACCCAATTAATATATTTTTTGAAAAGAAATCAAATCACTTGAAACTAATACCAAGATTGCAAAGCAAGTTGTGCTATTTATTTTTAAAAAGCTGTTATCATTAGCAAATACTTAACTAAGCAAATCAGAACTTACTCTATTTTTAACCAAGATACATACAGAGATAAATTGGATTTAGAGTTATGAAAACAGCCTAATTGTTCTCATCCAATGGACATATAGTTACTAAGTGTTATAAAAAATATATACTAATAAATTTATATATATATATTTTTATATTTTTGTTATATTTATTTTATGACTACATATACACACATAAGGGTCACTGTAACATTTAATTGGAGAAAAAGTTTCCACCTCTGTTACATTGCTAAACTCTTGCTGTTATTAAAATAAAAATGGAATTAAAATAAAGTAATTAGTGGAAGAGCAAGATGGCACAAGAAAAACAGCTTTTTTTCAAACTGAGCTGGTGAGATAGTGGAAAGAAGACTCCAGGCATCTCAGGATTGTGGGCTTTGCCCAGAACATCCCTTCTGAGGCATAGGGAGGCAAAGGGAGTCTTCAGGACCACAAGAAAAGGATGAAAGCAGTGGACAAGGGGCAAATATTTGTTTGGTCTGAGGCCACCAGCCGTGGCAGCTGCAGGCAGCAGTAGCTACCGTCACACTGAGAGTGCAGACAGGGAAGGCCTTCCCTGTGGGGTTTTTTGAACTGGGGCACTCAGTTGACTTACCTTGGGAGACATTGGGTGAGCAAGCAAGAAACATTGAACAGGACTCAGAGATAGTGACTGATCCGCCAGGGCAGAGCGAAGTTTTCATTGTTCAGCTGCAGGCAGTGTGTAGCCATTGTGGGAAAGCTGCCTTGCAGGCTCAGCCTTCAGTTTCCTAGAGCTAGGCCAGTTCTGGGAGAACTGGGGCAAGTGAGCAAGTGACTATGAACAGCGCTCAGAGTCCAGGACTGAGATGCCTAGACAGAACAGAGGTTTCATTGTTTGGCTACAGGCCAAGTGCAGCTATTGTGGGAAAGTTGCCTTGCAGGCTTGTCCCTCAGGGTCTTAGAGAAAGGCCAGTTCCTTGCACCTTATTAGCAGGCAGCCACTTCCTGAGACATCTGAGCAACACAACTTTTCCTGGGAAAGCCACTGCTTAACCAAGGGACATGGTTTGGAAAGGTCCAAGCGTGTCTAAGTTGGGCTGAGAAGGAGGTTGCAGAGCCTGTGAGCCTTATACAAATATGTATCTGAGAAATCCTCAGCCCAGGTGCCACTCACAAATCATTCGTCACAAGATGGCTGACTGAAGCCAGCTTTCCACACAGTCTACCGTCCAGAAGGAGAGTTAAAAGACAGAAAATTAAGCAAGTAGGTCTAAAACCAGAATCCACAGAGAACTCAAATTTATTAGCAAGAAAGAACACGTGACCCCATTTCAGGGTGGGCAAGGGACTTAAAGAGAAACTTCTTTAAAGAAGACAGATGAAAAATCTACAAACACATGAAAAAAAGCTCATCATTTTTAATCATCAGAGAAATGCAAATCAAAACTACTTTGAGATATTAACTAACCCCAGTAAGAGTAGCCCACATAACAAAATCCCAAAACCAGAAATGTGGGCGTGGATGTGGAGGAAAGGGCACACTTCTACACTGCTGGTGGGAATGCCCACTAATACGTTCCTTCTGGAAGGATGTTTGAAGAATACTTGGAGACCTAAAAATAGACCTGCCATTCAATCCTATAATTCCTCTACTAGGTTTATACCCAGAAGACCAAAATCACAGTATAACAAAGGCATCTGTACCAGAATGTTTATTGCAGCCCAATTCATAATTGCTATGTCATG
>CAUYPK010093789.1:0-16940 GCA_963574355.1 Loris lydekkerianus | reverse complement strand
TAATCCATTTCCTTCACATTGTCAAATTTCTGGGCATAGAGTTTCTGGTAGTATTCAGAGATGATCTCTTGTATCTCTGTGGGATCAGTTGTTATTTCCCCTTTATCATTTCTGATTGAAGTTACTAGATATTTTACTTTTCTATTTCTCTCTCTCTTTTTTCTATTCCTCGTTAGTCTGGCCAATGGTTTATCTATTTTATTTATTTTTTCAAAAAACCAACTCCTGTTTCATTAATTTTCTGAATGATTCTTTTGTTTTCAATTTCATTAATCTCTGATTTAATTTTGGAGATTTCTTTTCTTTTGCTGGGTTTAAACTTAGATTATTCTTTTTCCAATCCCATAAGATGGCTTGTGAGTTTGTTAATGCACTCTCTTTCTGTTTTTCGATCTTCTTTACTAGGCTTCTATAGCAATAAATGGAAATTAATGATTTCCTTTTTTATTTCTTCCTGCACCCAACTGTCATTCAACATAAGGTTATTTAACTTCCATGCCTCTAAAGGAGATAATACACTGTAAAATAGATTAAAATTCACATATCAAAGTTGCAAAAGTCATACAGCTTTCCCTCTGCTTTAAGGTGAAATTAATTTTTTTTTTTTTTTTTTTGAAGCAGAGTCTCACTATGTCACCTTTGAGAGAGTTCCATGGCGTCACAGCTCACAGCAACCTCAAACTCTTGGGCTTAAGCAATTCTCTTGCCTCAGCCTACTGAGTAGGTGGGACTGCAGGTACCCGCCACAATGCCTGGCTATTTTTTGGTTGCAGTTGTCATTGCTGTTTAGCAGGCTCAGGCCAGCCTGGAACCTGCCAGCCTTGGTGCATGTGGCAGGTGCCCTATTCACTGAGCTACGGGTGTCACCTTTTTTCTTCCTTCCTTTTTTTTTTTTTTTTTTTTTTTTTTTAAGACAGAGTAATACTTTGTCAACTGGTAGAATGCCATGGTGTCACAGTTCACAGCAACTTCCAACTCTTGGGCTTAAGTAATTCTCTTGCCTCAGTCTCCCAAGTAACTGGAACAACAGATGCCTGCCACAACACCTGGCTATTTTTAGAGAAAGTGTCTTGCTCTGGCTCAGGCTAGTCTCAAACCTGTGAGCTCAGGCAATCTATCTGAGTTCCCAAAGTGTTAGGATTACAGGCGTGAGCCACCACACCTGGTCCTGAAATTAAATTTTTATTATTTAGTATATCAAATTTTATTGCTATGAGTATTTATTTTCAGGCATTTCATATTTTCTAGGTTCCTTAAAGACATAGTTACAAATTGTTAGTACTAATATTCCACTAAGAAGAAGAACAACAATCACCAAGAGCCCATCAACTCACGAATGGATTAATAAACTGTGGTGTATGTATCCCATGGAATACTATTTGGTCATAAAAAGTTAGCAATTTTGCATCTTTTGTAACAACCTGTATGGATTTGGAGAACATCCTCTGAAGTATCACAAGGTCAAACAAGCATCACATGTACTCAATACCAATTTGAAACAATCACAGACCCACACAGAGAAAAAATAAGGTAGGAGGACGGGGGTTTAGTAGGTCCCACCAATAGATACAATGCATGAATAAATGACACATTCCCAAGTGAAGGACAAAGCTACAACTCAGATTTTAACCTTATGTGTAAACCATATAAACTAATGATTTGTACCCTAATATTTCCAAAATTTAAAAAAAGGAATAGTGATCTTCTTTAGTCTAGTAGAAAACAATTGTATTGAGAGTTCAAAGGCCTGAGTTTGTGTTTCACCCTGCTTTATGAAACATGTCATTTAACCACTTTGGTCCTGTCACATGTACTTACAGGGATGTCTCAAGAATCAAGCGCTCGGTGGGGTACCAGATAAAGGAGAGATATTAGTACACAAAGGTGTTAGTATTTAATAAAAGTTAGATCAGATAGATCTAATCAACAAATGCTACCCTAGGTGAGCTGCCATATAAAAATATACGGAGCTAGTCCCTATTAATTCAGGTAAGAAAAGAGATTAAAGAAAGGAAGTACCTTCCTCTCTTATGAGAGGGAAAGGCAGGATCAGCGGGCTCCAAGTAATATAGTGGCATCAAGTTGCTCAAAGACTAAAATTAAGTTCCTGAGCAAATTTATATATTTGAAAGGAAAGGAATATATAAAGAGGATAGAATTATAATTCCTCTGAATAGAAGTTAGGATCTAATCTCTCAGAGTCTTGAACTTCTTCTAAGAATAGCCAGTTCCTTCGCTCTTTCTCTTATTCTGCATACAAGTTCCACATCTCTCTACAGTGAGGCGCCAATAAAGCTAGAGAAAGAAAATAAGTTTCGCTGTGGACATAACTCAGGATGTGTTCTGACTTCATTTTGTTTTCCTGGACTGAAAACTGTATCTCTCAGGCTTCCTTGAAGCCAGAATTCTGGATGCAAATTTGGTTTCTCCAACTAAATGTGAGCAAGGGCATTGTAGCATGAGACTTTTCATTTCGTGCCCAGTGTTCAGTTTCCAGTTTTCTAGGTGTCAAGAGGCTGTTACATCCATGGTAGCAGCAGTGATGTTCTGTACCCCACCATTCAGTCACCAGCTTCCACAGTGTTGAGATATAGGGGTGATCAGGGCAGCTTCCTGATCCCAGCTTGGATTGCAGTTACAGCAATGTGCTCTGAAACTACAAAATTTTCAGCTGTAGCCTGCTGGTACCTTCCATTCCTGCAGTAGCTAACAGTCCCAGTTCTGTAGTGTTCTAGCAGTTGCCCCAGAATGTCAGGCCTGAGGCCTGCTTCTCCAGTTGTTCTAGCAATTTTATAAGCACTTCATTCCTGGATTACCTCCCTTTCTGCCAAAAATATCTAACACAGGTTTATTTTGTAAACTAAATCCTGATGATGAAGGTTGTAACTCTGTTGCCTACTTCAATTAATGGGCAATGGCTGCCTAGAGCAATGTGTTAAGAAGAACATGAGATTTAGTCCAAACTCAGTGGAAAAGATTTCCTATGCCCAGCATGGGGGAGAGGATCATTAAACTCTTGCCACCTTAGAACATCAGCCCCACCTAACAAATCACCATTTGTATGTATGAATATATATGAAATTTGAAAGGATAGATAAAATTTCAAAATTCAGTCCTATATCAAACAGAGTAAAAATTAACTAGGCAGACCAAAATTAAACAAAGATAGTGTGGAGGGAAATGTTAGATTTATTCACAGGAATGCTAATTGAACCATATGTGAGTTACAATTTATCATACTTGAAATAGCAGAAGTTACTTCAATATAATCCCACTAGTCTAAACTCAATCTTCAAAGATGAAATCGTCTGGCCATTTTGTTCTCCAAACTTGCTGAATTGAACACTGCTGGAAATGATTTTAAAGGATCAATTTTAAAGAAACTTCAAATCAAAAATCAAACTATTAGAAAAGAATATAACAACAACCAGAAAAATGTTCTGTTCCTGTTCCTTTATAACTATTTACCCTGGTAAGGTAGGTTGGTGAGGATTGTTTTTTTCCCCCTATTCTGAAAGGCAATCATTTTTTCCCTGAGAGTGCTAATACTTCAGTCATTTAAGCTTCCTAATTTGACGCTTTTTGGTTAAGAAGGAAACCTTAAATGAGGAAAGGAAATGCTGAGAGGAAATTACTTGAACAGAACTTAATAGTTTTGTGATATGAAGCTGTGATCACATTTTTTTCACAGTATGAGTCAGTCATATAAATGTTTGATTTACTTAGTTTCTTAATTTGATATGAAACTAAACTGGGCAAAACTTGTCAGCAAAATGTTATTTTCCATGAGTTAAACTATGTTGATTTCATTTAGGGTATTTCATATCTGTAAGTGAAACTGGTTTATGTGGGCTTTTGGTCAGCATAAAGCCCTTTTTAAAAGTATGTTTTTAAATGAATTACTTACTGGTCCATGTTATAATTTCAGTAAACCTGCCTCCTACATGGGGATTTGAAGATCATGGTTATAGTTACTATTAGTGTCAACCCAATGTAAGTATGGTTCATTATGAAACTCACTAGGGATTTCTAAAGTGATTATATTCTCTTTGTAATCCAGAAAAAGGAACTCTTCAAAAGGTAACAATTCAGTGAGACTGAGATGGGAACCATCTGCTTCACTTGTAAATCATATCCTCATTTTTTGTAGTATGTCATTGCCGTTCTGTCCTATTAACACCAGAAAATTAAATTCAGAAAGGTCAGTTTTTATTTTTTGTCCTTATAAGAATGGAAAGGGGTTGAACATCAGCTGTTAGGGTAGTTTGCTACCTACTCTCTGGCAGAAAGCCCCATCTAACCCTTAAGAACCCCAACCACCTTTCTTTATGCAATTGAGCATTGACCCCTAATGGTTTCATGTTTGAGCAAATATCCAATACTATTTTTTAAATTTTTTGTTTAATTTTTTTAACTGACACAATAATTGTGCATATTCATGGGGTACACAGTAATGTTTTGATTCATAAACTATGCAGTGATCACATCAGGGTAATTAGTTTATCAAACCATCTCAAACATTATTTCTTTGGGTTGGGAATATTCAATATCCTCTGCCTAGTCATGTGAAGAGAATGTATTACTATTTGAATGTCATCCTATAGTGATATAGAACACCAGAACTTACTCCTTCTTTCTAGCTATAATTTTGCATCCTTTATCAAATCTCTTCTGAGCTCTCCCTTCCCACTATCCTTCCCAACCTCTGTTCTTTAAAAAACCTGTTCTTTTTTAAACTTCATTACCAATCTTTGTCATTTTTCTATTACCCACATATTATTCTTCTTAAGCAGACAGAATAGGCAGTAACAAACTTGGTACCTTTATAAGCTGAAAGGCTCCCATGACTACGAATAGCCCTGCCTCAGGTGCCATAATAATGGAAAGTCTACCATCACCAAAACAAACAACAAAAAGCTAATTTAGCTTATCATAATGGATGCTAACAAATATTGCCCTCAGCAGCTTTCTATCAATTCAAAAAAAAGGAAGAAATCCCAAAGTTCTGTGTATTCCTTTGGATCATACCATCCTGTTTGTAAAGGTAAAACTCTTGGGAGGGGTAGATCATTGTGTCCCTACAGCTAAACCTCTTCCTAAGTGAGTTCAACACAGAGCATGAGATCTCTAGGATCCCTGAAGTTCTGTCTGAAAGATGGTACTCCATCTAAGTCTCTGACTTGAATCCCTGCCTCTAAACTAATTTCTTCTTCAGAGGAGCAAGTGTGTGTGTGTGTGTGTGTGTGTGTGTGTGTGTGTGTGTTTCACATGTAAATCCATTTCTTCTTCCATGGGAGCACTTTCCAAGGAATTTAATTCCCTGGTTCTCTGCCTTAAATCTTGTAAGAAGAATTCTCCTTCAAACTTCTATTGAAGCTCCCATTCCCCCCACTCCCCACCCCGAAGCATATTCTTTTATGGTCTGAAGCTGTATGGCACAGCAGGAAAGGCCACAGCTCTGAAAACTCCTGGCTTGAAGTCTCAACTCTCTCACATAATATATTATCTAAAGCAAGTTACTTAATTTTTCCAAGACTCATCTTTGTCCTCTGTAATAAGGTTAATAATATCTACTTTATAGAGGCTATGGTAGGCAGAATAAAGAACCAAAAAAATAATGTTCACACCCTAAGCCCTGGAATATATGAAAATACATTATATGGCAAAGACTTTGCAGGCTATGGACATTGAGATGGGGTGATTATCTTGAGCCAAATCTAATCACATGAGTCTTTAAAAGTAGAGATCCATTCCAGAGTGTTTTTATGACGAGAAATGACAATGGAACAAGCAGCAGAGAGATGGGAGCATAAGAAGGACTCACCCCACCATAGCTGGCTTAAAAGATGGAAAGAGGCTAGGAGCTAGGAAATGTAGGTGTCCTCCCACAGCTCAAAAAGGCAAGAGAACAAATTCTCCCATAGAGTGTCCAGGAAGGAGCACAGCCCTGATAACACCTTGATTTTTTCCCAGTGAGACCCACATTGAACTTCTATCTAACTTACATAATGGTAATATTAAAACTTTGTGTTGTGTTACTCGTGAATGGAGGAAGTACAAGTGTTCTTTGTGATTCACCAGGAGGAAACTCTTAGAAGTCTGTGCCTAGTTTCTCCTAGACTTTGCCCAGGCTTTTTTACCTTTTGCTGATTTTGCTTTGTATCATTCACTGAATTAAACCTGAGCTGCTGAATCCTCAAACAAAAAAGAAGAGAAAGAAAATGCAGTGTTGTTTCAAGCTCCTAAATTTGTAATTTGTTACAGCCACGATAAAAAACCAATATAGAGTCATTGTAAGAAAGCATAAGTAGAGGGCCCACCATAGTGCCTGGCACTGAGTAAGCCCTAAACAAGTATTAGTTTCCTCCCACAATTTATCTAGGAAACTCTAATTCATTTATTCACCAAAAATAACTTAATACTGATCACTACAAGTTGGTTCCTATTCTTGGAATTCATGGAGATTACATCCTAACCAAAGGAACAAAATCACTTCACATACTTGAGGTAAGTTTTCACATTCCATACAGACAAGCTCAAGGAAGCATTTGTTTTTCTCAACCATCCTGCCACAGGTTCCCACACACTCACATGTCAACGAAACCTGCCAACAGCTATACACTTCCTAGTCTTTGACCTGCTTGCTTAGGGTGAGCTGGTTTCCATAGAATTTTAAATTAGGAAACTTACTGATGTTTTATTTTGCCTTCAAGAAGCAGATGAAAACTAAAGGCTACTGATGGGTTTGGTCTTAGTATACCTGTCTCTGCTCATATAACCATGCAAAATCCAAAAGCCTAGCCAAAAATGTCTGTATGACCTCTAATGGCCACAAAGCATGGAAGTTCAATTCTATCTCTTTAGAAAGCTACATGGGAGACAGGAGCTCCCAGAGGAGGGGGTGGAAGTGGGGAGTAAGAATGAAATTGATGCTGTTCACCTTAAAGGTTTCATAGATCGAAACACCAAAAATAAACATTAATTTTCGTAAGTTCAGACTCACAATATTGAGTCCAGAGCTAGGGCCTAAATTCAAGCAGTTTTTCCAAAAGAACTATAGAACTTCCCAGGGAAGAGTCTATTGAAACTCATCATGCTGCCTGGTTTGTCCTCTGCTCTGTATTTCCTTGGAGGGCTTGTTAATTTATTTAATGAGCTCAAGATGCTCTGACCTCCCCCTCCCAACCCCACCAGGGTGACACACCTCTCTGACTAGTCCTTAGGACAAAATGCTGCTGGAGGCAAGGGAGTTAGGAAGTGCTTCACTATTTTCCTCAGGCTGGGCAATGCAGGATCTTCTGCCCCAGATCGATTCCACCTGGTACGAGATAGGACAAAGCCAATTCTATCTCTATAGATCAAAATTAAAGTCCTCTTTCCAGAGGTAAGAATCCCACCCTAGACACAAGAAGCTGAGTCAGCACCCCCTGAGGAGCACTCAGACATTCCCATTCTCACTGTTAGATAGAGATGAGGAGGAGAGGGAACATATCCTTTGTCTAGGGGTGTCCACTGAGAGGCGGATGATGCTAAGAGATGCTTTATCTCCTAGGAGGAACAAATTGACCAGACAGAGCTCCCAAGAAAGAACAGGTGACATGTCAAGAGGTTCCCCAAGGACTAACCAGATATTTGGTCTGTAACAGAGGGTCTCCAAGGACTGAGTAAGCAGAAAGAGACAGAAAAACCACAAAGTGAAGATATAATCAAGGCCTCAATAGAGGGTCTATGGAGCATATGCACAGTCAAGGTAACAGGGTCCCTAAATGACCTATTCCCATTAACACAGTAAAAATCACACCCACCAGTGCCATGACAGTTTACAAACACCAGGGCAACCTCCAGAAATTGCCTTACAAGAATAGAAAAGGGGAGAGTTCCCAATTCTGAGAATTTACCATCCCTTTCAAAGGAAAACCATGAATATTCTACCCTCCACTTAACATAAAATTAGGGAATCAGCATACAAGGAGAAATCTTGTTACACTCAGGGTCTCCTCCACGTGAGGGGGCTGATCCATTCCTTCTCTGGAATGTACTTATGTTGTAATGACTTTGCATTTTGCCTGCTTGCACCTGCTTGCTATGTTCATTTAAACTCTGGTTCTCTGGTACCAGTAACCATTCTTTGCTACTGGGAACCAAGAACCTGGGAACACAGAGACCTGAGATCTGATCCCCATACCTCGCATCACATTGTGGTAGCCTCTGTAGTTTCCTCTGCTTCCAATTGTCCTCTTCTACTATATTTGAGAGGCTGTGAATACAGGAAGAAGCACTAAAGAGTAGACTTTACACACATTAGCAAGTGGATCCTGGTCAGGCAGAGCAAGTAGGGTCTTCAGCAGGGGATCTGGCACCTCCCACCACCCAGGGAAATCAAGCCTCACTGTCAGAGAAGGACTCCAGGATGATTCTGGGGCTCTGATCATTTGATGGAGCTCTCCTTGTGGTTTCCCTTTCGTCTCTGTGTGTAAACACCTGTGTGATTTTTTTTTTTTTTTATGTTTGTATTGATGTCAAGATGCTGGTATAAAAACAAGACTTAACAGTGTACTATTTGGGCTCCTGGTTTCCCACATCTTCCTACTTCCTTGAGCAGCTGGCAGAGCTAGAGGACTGTTTATTCCATGGCTTATTTCCCCTTTATCTTTGATGTCCTTGGATGTCAAAGGTTGTAAATTTAATATTGATTTTATAAAGTAGTTTTACTCTAACATGTCAGTTACGATTAACTTCAACCTGGAAGAAGCTCAGCCACTGATCTAGATTTGCACGCAATGTGGCTCCCTAGCTCTCAGGCTCTCCAAGTGAATGCTTTATTTATTAGAGTATACAGTGGTTCTTAAAGGCCAGGACAGCCCCCAGCCCCAAGCTCTGCCTCTTCTCTCAGCCACCAACACCTGGGCCCTTACATTAAGCTTGAAAACCCAAGTAGATCAGAGAGACATATCATTTGCTGGCATATCAACAGACAGGAAAATTTATAGATCACATTATACCCCAGTGCATATAACTAGAGAGAGAGGAATGAGAAGTCTTACTTGAGTTGCAGCCCCTCCCTCTCTTCAGGGCCCTAGTGCCCTGTCTTCCACCAGCAGGATGGGGGTTATTGCTATAATAATGGTGATAAAAGCTGACATTTACTTCTATGTGCTGGCTACTTAATAAGCATCAGGCACAGTACTAAGAGTTTTCTGTGTGTCATCTCATTCAATCCTTATGTAAGTCCTATGAAGAGAGTATTCAACAGCAGGGCCACTCCCATCCTACAGATGATGAAACCAAGGAATCACACTTGCTGTAACATAAGTTTGGAATTCAACCGCAGGCAATCTGACCCCCAGAACCCACATTCTAGTTCCTAACGCCATAATGAAGGCAGTATCAGAAAATTGGGAAATGGTGTTTTTACATCAGTCACGCTGACATGGTATCTTTGGGTTAAATTAAAATTTTCTGTTCTTACCTTTTGATACAAACTGATCTTAAAGCAAAGTAGTAGAATTCATCCCTAGATTCTATCTTCTCTCTTAAGAAGGCAACTGGTGTTTTTATCCTGTGCTATCCTCTCTCTTTCTCTGTCTCTTCTCACACCTGGGAACAATTCTCCCTCAGATGATGCAGCTCAGGATGTTCTGCTTTGTGGAGCAAAGCTCTTCCTGAAGCCATGTGGCCACGTTCCTGCTCACCAGCTGCTCACCACAGATGCTGCAAAAGGGTCACACAGCCTCTTGGGTTGAAGAACTGGCTCACAGCCTACTCATTTGGGAAATCTCAGTTCTCTATATTTCAGAATAACAGGAGACTGAAGAAATGCACTTGGGCACATTAATCTTCCTCCTTAAAGACACATCTTGAACTTACCTGTGTGCCTGAGTTCTACACTTCTCCCTCCAGCCTGAGACAGCTAACAAAGAATCTATCTGGGACTACTTTTCCTGATATTTTCCTTCTTCTCTCTGCTTGTATCTTAACAGTGAGGGAAAGGATAGATTAAAGCAGATTAAAGATGGTACCAAATTCTTCAACATGCCTCCTGTCAAGAGGCAGATTCTCTGTCCTTAGCCTTGGCTCTGGGTGAGCTCTGTAACTGCTCTGACCAACCGAATATAGTAGAAGTGATGTTGAACCCATTTCTAGGCTCGGATCTAAGAGAACAGCAGCCTCCACTTCCAATTACCTGCTACATGCCACAGAGTAGAAGTCCAGCTACTCTGATGGAGAAACCACAGGCAAGGCCCTAAGACTACATGGAAAAGAAGAAGAGCCCAGCTGAGCTCACCAAGGGACCAGATGTAAGCAAAGCTATTTTGAAAACCTCCAAACCAGACCGGACACCAGCCAAATGCTACCAAGTGATGCTAATCAAAGCACATGGAACAGAATTTCCTGAATTTGTGACCCACAAAATTGTGAGATCTAATAAAATGGTAGCTGTTTTGTGGCAGCAAGTTTCATAGTAGTAGGTAAAAGAGGGGTAGAGGTGCCTGGGATAGATCCCTTCAGCTTTGAAGGCTCCTGGACTTTATGCATTCACAGGTGGAATGCTGCTCTGTCTAAGCCAACTCAATGCATTCATACATACATAGGGAAGAGCATGCTGCCTTCTCCAAATAACTCTTAATTTGTGGCTTGAGACCACTTCTACAAGACAGTCACCACTGTGCTGTCCTGTGGAGCAAGTCTTCCTAACTGATTACACATTGTTAATAAAAGATTAATCCTTTAGTAAATCATAATTCATGGACCAGTTGGAATTCAGGCCTACGCTAAGCACACTGAGCCCATGCTTTATTTTTCCCTTTAATTTCCTCAGTTACCACATTATTTTCAATAGCCAGAGGTAAATCTCTTCATTTTAGAAAAAAAACACATAGAAAGCCCTGCTCCCAGGTGGATAAGGAAACACATTATTTATTGTAAGGCCTGACAATTATAGTGAAAGACATAAAGGTAGGCTCTTTTAGTTAATAGTTTCCAAATGTAATTTCATTCTCCTACTTAATTGCATGTATTTTAATATATTGCTCTAGTTAAATGACTGTGAGAAGACAGTGTATTTTGGAAACATAATGCATAGTTTTTGAGTAATCATAGTTTATTTGTAAATCTATAACATACTTTTATGGACATGAGATGAATAAAAAACAACCCAAGAGAAATTAAGAGAGTGAGGCCTCTGGTGTAGTAGAAAACACTTAGGCTGTAGAAGTTTGCAGTTTGATTTCCAGAGTTGCCACATACTGGATGTGGGATTTGGTGCAAGTAACTTCTACAACATTCCCTTAAAAGTACAGGCTGTATATTCCGTAAGCGCCAGGCCTTATGCCAATCACTGGGAACACGAAGAGAACAGGGTAGCAACAGTCTCTCCCTCATAATCTCTTTCAGCCTCACCTTCCTCCTCTGTAAAATACCTACCCCATATTGTAGGTATTTTGTAATACCTACAAAATGTTGTAAAGATGGTATCCACAGAGCACCTGGTACAGAGTTGGTCCTTACCACGAGGTACATTATTAACATTGCTATTGTCATATCAAAGGGAGCCTGTCTCGTGCATAAAAACTGTGGGTCCCCAGTATGAGGAAAACCAGAGGTGCTAGTCTTTGTATCTGATACTTCATTGTTTTTTTTTTTCGGGCTTTTTTTTTTTTTTTTTTTTTTTTCAGTTTACGTTTTACTCCAGCCACTGTTTTAGAAACCAGCTTGGCACAGGTCAACCCTTACTTACCACATGTGCCTCGACCGCAAAATGTCCCCTCACCTTCCTCCCTGGCTCCTTGGCGCCTGCCAGGGCCCACGCATGCGCAGCTTGCCGTTACACTGTAGGGCCGCCCTTGGAGCAAATTTTCGCCAATGGGAGACTACCATTGCAAGGGAGAACCGCCCACAGAGCAAGTCTCCACCAATCGGGGACTCGGATTGGAGATGCTGGCTTTCGCCCCTTCTGCTCTAGGCTGCGGGGTTCTGAGGCTAACTCCTAAACCTCCCGAGACAGAGAGGACCCGTGGCCCACGGCCCAACTCAGTGAAGCACATTTGCACGGGCTTTCCTGCCTATTGTTTTCCTACCTACTGCACTTCCCTGATCCTCCCTTATGATGTCTGGGCCCCTTCCCTAATGAATTGCACGCCTGCAGACCGTTGTCTCGGGCTCTGCAGGAGGAAAAGCAGGCTAAAACACTGTATCTGTATGACAGTGTTAAGTAGGCAGGGTCTTATTGAAAGAGTTTATAAAATTAACCGTACAATGAAATATACGACCATTAAAAAGAGTGAGATATCAATCCACGTCAGAAATTTCCATGACAGACTACTCTTGAGTAAGAAAAGCAAGATGCAGAGGCGTATATAAAATATGATCCCATTTTGTAGAAAAATAAAGCCTTCTATCTGTATATAAATATACTTTTTCATAAATGTATATATACAGCACTTATTTTTTAATTAAAATATAAGCTTTAAAAGAATAAACCCGGGTGGGGATACGGGCGTGGAGCGGAGGAGGTTAGTAAAACAAAGAAAAAGAGGTCCTTGATAAAAAGACGTCATAATACGATTCCGTTCATGTAAAATCACACACACACATGAATACGTGCCTATGCTGAATGAAAGATACTCCCCCATGTGCTAACAGTGATTATATCCAGCATATGGAATTTCAGGTAGGATGTACTCTCTTCCTCCTACTTTTTTGTTTTTAATTTTACAATAAGCATAGATTAATTATATAACAGAAAAATATTTAAACAGGAAATAAAAAAACAAAACTGAAACTAAAAAGACAGTTTTGCACAGCAGTTAAGACAGCAGCAGACTCTGGAGCTAGACAACCAGCACTGAAACTTTGGCTCTATCACTTATATATAGTTGTCTGACTTTGGGCAAGCTATTTCATTTCTTTGGGCTCCAGTTTCCCAATGTGTTAAATGGGGATAATAATGTATACCTACTTCACTGGACTGTTGAGAAAAATAAATGGAAAATATAGGAAAAGCTTTCAGAATGGTGCCTGGCGCATAGTAAATGCCATATAAACAAAAGAAAAAAACTGAAGGGCTTAGATGCTACAAAATTCACTTAGGCAGAGAGAGAAGAAAGGCTTCATTGTTACCGTGGCATGGGAGACTATTTGTACATAGCCATTGTACTCCTGCAGGTAAGGCAGCTTCTACTTTCAGAAAAAAAGGAAGAAAGGAGTAAGCTAGAGAGAAAAAAAAATAGGGCAAAAAGGAAGGTAAGGGGTGGGGAAGAGAGACAAGGAAGAACAGCAGGAAAAAAAGCAGGAGAGAACAGAACAAAACAGCTTCGAAGATGCCACTTGGATGATCATGGAACAGGACTGGCCTAGCAAAACTTCCCACTGACCCAGGAAGTCGTGCTTGGCCTGAAGGATTCTCTTCCCAGCTCTCTGGTCACAAGAAGCACGCAAGTGCTTATTGGTGGTCTTTTTTTTTTTTTGCTTAATTGAGATGCAACTGTTAGTACAGCACATTTTGCTGGCATTCATGTCACATTTCCTAGTTACCAGATAAAAAATACTTTTAATTAGTTATAAATGAGAATGTATACACAATTCTGAAACGGTGTCTCTATCAAAGTTTACTTCCAAGGATGATCCGTGTGACTTTAGTGCCAATTCTTATTAACTGTGCACTGCAGTGTGCTAACACCCATGACACATTTCCCCAAATCCAGTCACAAAAATACTTCTAATTAGCCATAAATGAAAATGTACACATAACATTTCTAATAGCCACTTCATTCCTATCAAAGTTCACATCAGGGAAAACTGAAGCTTTTGCCACTCAGCTGCCTTGCTCTGATTCCAACAACTCCTATTTCAGAAATGCCTAGAAAATTGACTCTTCAGATCTTGCTGGGTAAACAGATCTGAGGTAGATTTATTTCAACCCAAGCCCTTTATTTGATATACGTGTGCTCCTGAGCCCAACTAAAATGCATACCATAGCCATTTCAAAGGCAGTGATAAAATTACTTGTTTAAATATTTTGGCGAGATTTCCTGTTTTCAGAGGCCTGAGCTTTGTGTTCTGAAGCTTCTGCATTTGCACGTGGCAATGGGGACCGTATTGGATGACACCACATCTGCCAACTTCCATAAGAACCATGCCCCAGGGGAAGACCCCCGGCACCCATCACTGCTGTGAGCCACACTGACAGATGACTTCAAACCTCAATAACCCCCTTCAAGTCCCCAAACCTTTACCTTTTTTCAGGAATGCTGGCTGTAAGCCTCTTAAGATCATCAGAGATCTGAAAGTACCCTCCTCAGTTCAAACTGTGGAGTTTATAAAATCACTTTATCATTCAGCTATGAACCAAACTCAAGGCTGTGAAGCATTCTGATCTGCTCTTAGATTTCTGTATAATCTCTCCTTCATTTCATAACAGGCTTTGTCTTCTGTTGCTCTGTGCAAATAGCAACCTTTCCAAGCCAGAAGGCCATGACACGTGCACGGTACATCACAGTGAAAGACGGGCTTTATGTATAGGGCAGGAAAAATGGTTCTGGTAAACTTTGCTTAGTTTCACTACCTTTAAAAACTCATTAAATTGGATTCTGCCTTTTATTTGCCGAAGTGTTTAAAACCCTTTTTAATGAAAAATTCTAATCCTATATAATCACACCATAAGTACTCTCTTTCTGTTCAAAGAGGAAACAGTGTTAAATTTTAATGCATACCTCTGGCAGGCTATAATAAAAGTGTTCAGTCAGTTTTAAATCCGATTAGTGTAACTTGTTACAGATTAGGAAAAATAATCCCAAGTGATTGGAGCAAGTGCCCAACGCAGGGGAACTAAGGGGCCTCCATGCTAGACTCACAGGGAACATCAAGACTCTTGAATTCGGTTCACCCAAAATTTGTTCAGAAGATAACAAGAGCAAGGAGCCATGCCAGGCCTTGCAGGGATGTAAACACAAGCTTGCAAAAAGGAGGAGGATAGGGCAGCATTTGGCCCCATACAAAGTGGAGTGCGAGAAGTGGGAAATGCTAAGAAAATTCCAAAAAGACAAAATGTCGTCCCAGGGAGAGAAACATGGAGGCTTGTTAGAGGATGTAATTTCTGAAAGAGGCCTTAAGGGACAGAACGCCAAGGATTAGAAGACAAGACATTTCCACTAAGGTGAGAAAGGGTCTAAACTCAGTTTTCCCAGAAGAAGGGAAATTTCACGTGTTTAGAACTTAAAGAAGTGGAGGGGAATGCCTCTGTGTCAAGGGCTGCAGCTGCAGCAGGCTCAGCACTGGGTGCGTGCACCTGCTTTCTCATTCAATCCCCGAAGCATCCCAGTGAGGTAGGATTTTATTCCCATTTCATAGATGAGAAAACTGAACCTCAGAAAGATGATGAAACTTGCCTAGTTGAACAGCTAGCCACAGGTGGTACTCGGAAGAAAAATCTGGTTAAGCCTCTCTCAGTTATTAGTCTTGGGAATTCCCTGAATCCCACCTTCACATGGTTATGTGTAATTGGTAGAGTCAGCTGTATGAAGCAGGAATATTTAAAACAGCTGAGAAAATGTATATTTATGTATCTAAATATTTATATTTAGGAGACTACCCTCCCACCCATTTCACCTGCCTTCCCCCACAGGACCTGCAGATGGGAAGGTAGCTATCAAGAATGAGCAATGAACACTTAAACTTCGTTTAATCCCACACCACCCCAGGTGAGAACCTTTAAATTAGCTGGACTCACAGTCAGATGATGGGCCCATTAGGTCCCAACTCTGTCACTTGCTAGCTATGCGATTCAAAACAACTTACCCTCTCTCCCTCTCTGAGACCCAATTTCATCCTCTGTAATTCTATGAATCAAAAATTCAATGCATCTGTTTTACCAACATTTTAAGATTACTGTGAGGGTCAGATGAATGAATCTGTAAAGTCCCGTATAATAGTAGGGCATTAATGTATGTTGAATACAAATCACCTGAAAGCATGACCACACATCCTCATTTCAGGAATCTGAAATGCACACAGTTACTGCACACAGTAAACATTTTATATAACCTGTAGATTCACAGATGGATCACTTACAACCTTAGAGAAGTAACAGCATATCCAACAATAATGTTAGAAAAAGTACTGAGATGTCCTCTACCTGGGATAGTATTTAACTCTCTTGCCCCTACTTGATACATTTTAAAGGTAATGCCTGTTTGAAAGTTGTGGCTGTGTGGGACTTTTTGTCTCTAGTCCAAAAAGATTTGGGCTCTAGATTGTCATTATTGAGCAACTTTCTTCAATTATGTTCTCCATTCTATACCTCCAGACCAAGATGCTCATCTATCCCTCTTCAAAGCCAAGACTTGCAACTAACTTCTGCACTAGATCAATTAATGGTTACAGAGTACACATTTTACTTTTCAAAACCCAAAATCTTCTAATGACTGATAAGAAAAAAAATAATTTCCTCATTTAAAAAGGACCAGGAAGGGGAAGTACAAGCCAAATACAAACCCCTCACAGTAAGAGAAAGAACTGCAGAAAAAGAAAAAAAAATTTTATGACTGCAGGAAGAAATTAAAACAAACCTGCAAGCCCTCATCAATACAGCAATCAGACATCTAGCTCCTCGCATCCATCCCATATTTGAATTTTTATTTTACGTGGAGTATTTTGTATCAGCTTTGCCTAAATTTGGCCTGTTACCAAAGCCTAATGACTCTACTTTATGTTAAGCTTTTTGAATGATCTGAACTTAAAACTAGGGGGAAAAAAACCTGTTAATTTATCTTGCAGGAAAAGGTGCTATAATTTGAATGAAAAAATCAGGTCGAGGTCCAATATCACTGGCTCATTAACCAAGAATCTAACTATTATTCTTCACTGCCCTCCATAGCACCAATGACGGGTAAGATTCCCAAAGTGGGGACAACCTAAGACAGGATATGGAGAGGCTGCATGGT
>CAUYPK010093785.1:0-11516 GCA_963574355.1 Loris lydekkerianus | reverse complement strand
GAATGCAGAGTGATCTTACCCGTCTTTGGGTACTATGAATGTAATCCACCATGCAGCCTCTCCATATCCTGTCTTAGGTTGTCCCCGCTTTGGGAATCTTACCTGTCATTGGTGCTATGGAGGGCGGTGAAGAATAATAGTTATTGAGCTGGTGATATTGGACCTTGACCTGATTTAACTGCCTCTAACCTTTTTTTTGGGATATAGGGCCCAAAGGTGAAGGGTAAATAATGGTAGCAGGGGAAGAAGGTAGGGTAAAAAACCATGTAGGCCCATCCACAGGGGATTTTCTAGAATTTCTTTTCTTCTCTTTTCTAGATCTTCTTGGAGTGTTTTGATCTTGTTTTGCATGATCTCAGATCTGTTGGCATAAAAGTAGCACTTCTCCTGTAACACACTGCTATTTTTTAATAGAGATGGGGGTCTCATTCTTGCTCAGCTTGGTCTCGAACTCCTGAGCTCAGTCAATTCACCCTCCTTGGGCTCCCAGAGGGCTGGGATTACAGGTATGAACCACTGCACCTGGCCCAGCCTTTCATATACTTGAAGCCAGTGTTCCCTTACCACATTCCATTTTATTTCTAGGACATATTCATCCTAGAAATGTATATGAATTTGGCATTACTTTGCAAAGGAATTTCATGTCAGTACTTAAGATTTCTCATGAGGACTTTCTAAGGCAAAAGGAAGCTGTTACATTTATTTGACAGATGAGGAAACCGAGCCAGCACAGTGAAGTGCTTTTTTTCAAAACAGAACAAAACAAAAACATTTCCCCAAATAATGCTGTATTTGTGCTTTGCAGAAGATGCTCTATAGGGAACCTTCTACTTACTGCTACCTAGTATTTGTGTTTCCAACCACATGTCATAATAACATACATGTAATACTATGGCTTGGCTTGTAGACAAGGTCCACGCCATTACGAGAGTCTGCTAAATTTCAAGCCCTTCCTTTGCCTTCTGGCCACACTGAAAGTGTTGCTTCTTTTCCTCCTCCTTTCCTGTCTTTTCTGTGTCAGTCTTGCTCTGTCATCTGGCACATTAAAATCAGCTTTCATTATGATCAATAATATACTGCATGTGAGTTTTAAAATCTTGTCTGTGGATCTTGACCTAGAGCTGTCATATAATAGGTAACAAGCAAAATATCACTTAGGTTATTTCAGAAATCAATAAAATATAGTAACTTTGAGGAAATGTCCGTTGAATTAGATTTGGCTATACACCAGTGCAAGAAAGACTCAGCTGCCTAGCCAAAGACCACTCTATCTATGTTGTGGCAAATTTGGGGGACAAGAAGCCTTGCAACGCCAGTGACCCTCAGTGTCCTCCTGATGGCCATTACCAATATAACACTGATGTGGTGTTTGATGCTCAGGGCAGGCTGGTGGCACGATACCATAAGGTAAGAATCACTTTTGCTTTAACTAAAGTTGATTTGTGGCTTATATGTATGTTTGTTTGCTGAATGTTGGGGAGAAAACTCCTATAGATGCATCTCTTAATTATTACATTCTAGTTAAAAAATGTATTTAATTTACTTCAGTTTCATATGAGAGTTCTGAGTTTGCATTAACCATAAAACAGAGTATGGCAGAATATTAAAAATGGATATAATAATCTCACAAAGATTTTAATATTCTCTGAGAAAGAAAAAGAAATGCTTTGTTTCATTCACAATTTAGTATCAAAAGGGTTTTTTTGCCCAGTTTATTAACATTTTATACTAAGCTACCATGTATTCCATTAAACCTTTTTTTATTTCAATAGAAACAAAATCTCAAATGAAATTGGCTTTAACAAAGAGGGAAATTTCCTTTACCTGAAAAAAACATAAAGGGTGGGTCTCCCTTCAGGTTGAATGGGTCTCATTTTAGGCACAGGCTATTGCTCAGAGGCTCAGAACCTCTCTTAGCCCTTTGGTACAGCTTTTTCCCAGGGTAACTCTTATTTTAGAAGTCAATGGCTAAAGCAACAAAAATTCACATCCTTATGAACAACATCCATGGGAATAGTGAATTTCTCTCTCCTAGAAACCCTGCAAAGGCCTTATCACTCCTTGATTCCAATTAGGCCACATTTCTTTCCTGAACTGGTCACTGCAGATAAAGGAACCAGTCACTCCTCCTTCCACATGGGAGGAGAACGGAGGAGCAAGAAAGAGGTCCTCAAGGGACCCTGGCGCTGATGGTCACACTTGTCAGAGCACATGCCTGCACACATCAGGCCATATGAAAACCTGAGCAAAAACACATGCTGTCCACCTCAGTGTCGGGTTAAGTCGAGCTTTGGAGCAATAATCAGCTGAAAAAAAATTGCTGGCTTGGCACAGTGGCTCATGCCTGTAATCCCTGCACTCCGGGAGGCAAAACCACGAGAGGTCAAGAGTTTGAGACCAGCCTGTACAACACAGTCAGACCCTGTCTATACAAAAAATAAAAAAAATAGTGGGAGCTGTGGCACACACCTGAAGTTCCAGCTACTCGGGAGACTGAGGTGGGAGGATCCCTTGAGCCTAGGGCTTTGAGGTTGCTGTGAGCTATGATGACACCATGGGCACTCTAGTCTGGGCAACTGAGAGAGACCCTGTCTCTCTCTCTCTCACACACACAACACTAAATATACATAAATATGAAAGTAAATAAAATTACTAATGGCTGAAGAACAAGACATAGCTACTGCATTGTTTAAATTAACTGTAAATTGACTCTACTTCTATTAATATTAACCTAGCAGTATCACAGGGAGACAAGACAAAGTTTATTTTATTAACATGTTTGAGAGTTTACCTGGGCAGTGCTATTGAAATTTAAAGAATATAGCAGAAAACAATCTGAAAATCTTAAGATTCAAGATTTCAATCTTTCATTTTTTTTTTTTTTTAATAGTCTCACTGTGTGCCCTGGGTAGAGTGCCCTGGCATGCTAGCTCACAGCAACCTCAAACCCTTGGGCTCAAGTGGTCCCCTTTGTCTCAGTGTCACAAGCAGCTTGGACTACATGCACCTGCAACAATGTCTGACTAGTTTTCTATTTTTTTTTTTTTTTTTTTTTTTGAGACAGAGTCTCACAATGTCACCCTTGGTAGAGTCTTGTGGTGTCATACGTCACAGCAACCTCAAACTCGTGGGTCTGATCAATCCTCTTGCCTCAGCCTCCTGAGTAGCTGAGACTACAGGCACCTGCCACAATGCCTGCCTATTATGCTAGAGACAGGGTCTCCCTCTTGCTCAGGCTGGTCTTGAACCCATGAGCTCAAGCAATCCTTCCTCCTGGGGCTCCCAGAGTGTTAGGATTACAGGCCTGAGCCATGGTGCCCAGCCTCAATTTTGACTTTTAATATATAAATATTCACATTGTAAATTATCAGTTGTACACATGATTTCATTCATTGCTTGTGGAAAATGAAATTTTTTTTTCCTATGTACTTGGGACTACAGGCAGCCACCACAATGCCCAGCTACTTTTTTTTTTTTTTTTTTTTAGAGACAGGGTTTTGCTCTTGCTCAGGCTGGTCTCAAACCTGTGAGCTCAGGCAACCCATCCGCCTCAGCCTCCCAAGTCCTGGGATTACAGGCATGAGCCACCTTGCCTGGGCAAAAAAAATTTTTTTTTTTTTAGAAACAGAGTGTCACTTTGTTGCCCTTAGTAGAGTGCCGTGGTGTCACACCTCACAGCAACCTCCAGTTCTTGGGCTTAGGCGATTCTCTTGTCTCAGCCTCCCAAGTAGCTGGGACTACAGGCACCTGCCACAACGCCTGGCTAGAAAATGAAAATTTTTGATTAATGTCACAGTATGAGAACTCATAGCCAGTGAGATAGTACGCATGATTTAAGCAAATTGGTAATAGTCTTAAACATGCACAGCAACAAACATAGGGGGAGTTTTAATGGGTATTGATCACATCAATTTAGCAATTTTCTTACTAATTTTCTCCTTCTTTGCTTTTTATTAACAGTACAATCTTTTTGAACCTGAAATTCAATTTGATTTCCCCAAGGATCCAGAATTTGTGACATTTGACACTCCCTTTGGGAAGTTTGGCATTTTTACTTGCTTTGACATTTTTTCTCATGACCCGGCTGTGGTGGTGGTGAAGAATTTTGAAGTGGACAGTGTCCTTTACCCCACAGCATGGTACAACACACTTCCCCTTCTCTCGGCTGTTCCCTTCCATTCCGCATGGGCCAGAGCTATGGGAGTGAATCTGCTTGCTGCCAATACCCACAACACCAGCATGCACATGACAGGTAACTCACACAGGTCACGCTCCAAGTCGCAGTGACAGTCTTGGCTAGTCTTCATTGATTTTCAAGCCCACTTTTCATTAATGATTCTCTTAACGACTCTAACATCACTAAATTAACGATAGCTTGGGTTTCTACTAAGGAACATTTTTCTCTTCAGTAAAGGAGGCAAACATTATGATGTCAATTTTACATGAGAGGAATTGGAGTAAGAGAAAAGTCTAGTGATGTAAAAAATCAAAGCCAGATCTGAGGAACTTCCCAGCCAATGTCTGTTAGTAACATTAAAATAAATCTTGTCAAGGCAATAAGATCACTTTAGAGTTAATCTGGTTTTTAGAGTTTATCCTTTATGGGATTTATGTTCAAAGTAATGCAAGCTCTCTTCCTGACTGCTATGTTATTTGTTGATCCAGATAGGAAATCCCAAACATGAACAAATTAGTCAGGGGAGAGATAAATGTTAGGAATCTTCTAGCTTATTCTTAAGTTAGCTTAAGAGGGGGAGGTGGGTGCAGTGGCTCATACCTGTGATCCCAGCACTTTGGGAGGAATTACTGGAGACCTGGAGTTTGAGACCAGCCTGGGCAACATAGGAAGACCCTGTCTCTAGAGAAAATAAAAAATAAGCTTGGCATGGTGGCACACACCTGTAGTCCCAACTACTCAGTAGATTGACGCACAGGAAAAAGAAAAAACGGCCAGGTGTGGTGGCTCACGCCTGTAATCCTAGCACTCTGGGAGGCTGAGACAGGTAGATTGCCTGAGCTCAGAGTTCAAGACCAGCCTGAGCAAAGCGAGACCCGTTTCTACTGCCAGGGTCCTGCCCCAGGGGCAGGGTCCATTAGGACCTGTGGATCTGGTGGTGACCTACTAAAGAAATATAAAGTTAGAAGTGGCAAGAAAGAAAGAGACAAGACACACACAATAGAATTTTCAAAGGTGGGAACTCAAGGGACCACCGCCCACTTGTGGAGTTCTGGCAGTGACCCCAAGTGTCAGTTCTACTCAGCTTTTATTGAAGGCTATTTGCTCATTAGCCCAAAAGGTAAGCTGAGGAAGGGAGCAAAGATGCCAGCAGTTTCTGAGTGAGCATATCAGCGTCTATTGTTTCTATAATCATTAACTTTAAGGGTCTGAGCAGTGTTATGTGGAACCTGAACCTTGTGTGGGGGCAGCCTTCTCTCAGGGGTCACACAGATTCCTAGGGAGGTGTTAAACTCAGCTAGTTCACTGTGGAGTAAAATGCCACGGGCATCAATCTCCTCAAGAATTGGTGGGAGAAAGGAATATGCCTCTCATCACCACCACAGAGGGCCTCCTCTGCAGTAAGGGATATAAGCCCTCCTGCCCATATTTCAGGGCTCAAGCTGTTTTCTTGATCTCTGCCCCAGCCAAATACAAATCTCCACAATGGGTATTTGCTTTGTCTGTTTACTGGGCAGGAAACGGCCTACTTAATGTATCTTTCCAGGCCTTGCCACAGCATCTTCTGTGGCCATTATTTTCTCCAGCGTGTTTACAGACCAGCGGGGATGTTTGTAAGCTGTATCCCCAATAGGCCAGAGTTCTAGGAAAAGCAGAAAACTTGCTCAGATAAGAAATTTAGCAGCGGCTGGTTTAAAGTTAATCTAGGTGACTTTTCTTTGTTCTGCCTCACTCAGCTTACTATTTTATTTTTTCCTTTTTCTGGAAGTGTTTTCCCTTGCCGAGAATGGGGTCTTTGGTCCCCATTCTGTCTGCACTCTAGAAGTAGAAAAACTAGCTGGGCATTTTGGCAGGAATGTGTAATTCCAGCTACTCGTGAGGCTGAGCCCAAGTGTTTGAGGTTGCCGTGAGCTATGACACTCAACCTCAGAGTTAGACTCTGTCTCACAAAAAAGAAAAACAGCAACAACAACAACAACAAAAAAATGAGGTGTGGTGGCTCATGCCTGTAATCCTAACACCCTGGGAGGCCGAGGCAGGCGGATTGCCTGAGCTCATGGGGTTCGAGACCAGCCTGAGCAAGAGCTCAGAGACCCCGTCTCTAAAAAAAAATAGCCAGGCCTTGTGGTAGGCGCCTGTATAGTCCCACCTACTTGGGAGGTTGAGGCAAGAGAATCACTTGAGCCCAAGAGTTTGAGGTTGCTGTGAGCTATGACACTATGGCACTCTACTGAGGGCAACAAAATGAGACTGTCTCAAGAAAAAAGAAAGGGAAGGAAGGGAGGGGTGGAGGAAAGGAAAGAAAAAAAAAAAAACAACCCAAAACCCAGAACAAGTTATGCATATTAAATGACAATTTCAGTGCAAGTAGTACCTTATAGAGGATGCAGCATCAAATTGGAACTTATACCAATGTCACAGCTATCTCCACAACTATCTTGAAAATGCTTATGCTTTAATAACTTTCTATTTGATTTTGCATGGAAATGTTCTATTATTTTATCACTATAAAAAATCAGAAGCCAATATTTGTTGCCTGTAGGGAGTGGAATCTATGCCCCTGAAGCAGTCAAGGTGTATCACTATGACATGGAAACAGAGAGTGGCCAGCTGATGCTTTCAGAATTGAAGTCTTGGCCTCGCCGTGAGCCCACCTACCCAGCAGCTGTTGACTGGCAGGCTTATGCCAGAAGCATCAAGCCCTTCTCCTCCGAGCAGTCGGATTTTTCAGGAATGATTTACTTTGATGAGTTCACCTTCACTGAGCTTACAAAAAGCACAGGAAATTACACAGTTTGCCAAAAAGAGCTGTGTTGTCACTTGTCTTACAAGATGTCTGAGAAGAGAACAGACGAGGTCTATGCACTAGGAGCATTTGATGGACTGCACACGGTGGAAGGCCAGTATTACTTGCAGGTAGAAAAGCTTAAATATGTTAGAATGGCCTTATTATTAGTTTTTCTTCTAGGTAATCATTCCTTTTTTTGAAAATGGTGCTGGATTCTGATAGGTGGTATCATGTTACCTTTGTCACTGAATTTTCTGCCCAGAACACTTTATTTGTTCAGTTAGCAAGAACAGAATTAGTTCTCATGACTGCAAGGCAAAAATATAAAGCAAATTGGTTAGGTCTCTTTTTTTTTTTTTTTGAGAGAGAGCCTCAAGCTTTTGTGCCCTGGGTAGAGTGCTATGGCATCACAGCTCACAGCAACCTCCAACTCCTGGGCTCAAGCAATTCTCTTGCCGCAGCCTACCAAGTAGCTGGGACTACAGACGCCTGCCACAATGCCAGGTTATTTTTTGGTTGCAGCCATCATTGTTGTTTGGCGGGCCTGGGCTGGATTAGAACCCGCCAGCTCAGGTGTATGTGGCTGGTGCCTTAGCCACTTCTGCTCTACAATACTTCTGTGTATTCTCTTTTCTATCAGGTAACTTTCATGTTTTAAACTGTCTTCATCTGGAGTCCAGGTTAAGAAGGAAATAGTTCAAATTAAAATTAGAAATAGCTGTAATTATATGCAATGTTCTCTGATTTTAAAAATTCTATTCTGTTCTACTTGGCTTCATTTTTTTTTTTCTTAAGAGCTAATTCTGACCCACAAAATTGATTTTAGGATTTACCCACAAAATTGATTTTAGGATTGACTAGCAAGATTTGACATAAGCTTGAAAAGTACTGTTTATGAGGCAATTTAAATATTCCTCTATTCTTTGAAATCGAGTTGTTTAGCTGAGAAAGTATTTGCAAGTTTTCTGACTCCCTCTTTTTTTTTTTCTACATAGATATGCACATTACTGAAGTGTCAAACCACTGACCTCAGAACTTGTGGAGAACCTGTGGGGTCAGCTTTTACCAAGTTTGAAGAATTTTCCCTAAGTGGCACATTTGGAACAATTTATGTTTTCCCCCAGCTCATTCTCAGTGGGAGTCAGCTTGCCCCTGAAGCACATTATGAGGTAGGAGGTTTTCAAAATGATACATTTCTTCAAGCAGATGTGGGTAAACCGGCATAATGAAATCTTTGAAATAAAGGGAGTATCACAGTACTGTGTTTTGAATTCTAAGAGACACTTTATTTTTTTTTTTTGAGACAGAGCCTCAAGCTGTCACCCTGGGTAGAGTGCTGTGGCATTACAGCTCACACCAACCTCCAACTCCTGGGCTTATGAGATTCTCTTGCCCCAGCCTCCCAGGTAGCTGGGACTACAGGTGCCCAACCACAATGCCCGGCTATTTTTTGGTTGTAGTTGTCATTGTTATTTGGCAGGCCCAGGTTGGATTTGAACCCGCCAGCTCTGGTGTATGTGGCTGGTGCCTTAGCTACTTGAGCTACAGGTGCTCTAATGAGACTCTTTAAAGACATGTGGAAACTGATGCGAAATACTAGTTGTGCTTTTAGATTGCCTTTAGGCTGTGATGGAGACTTCGATGTTCATTTTTCTGCATGGATGTGATGTTGAGATCCAAGGCAGCAGAAATTCATAGAGATATTAAAGTAAAAATATTGATCACTGACAATGGCAACTAATGTTCTCTTCATCTGCATGGTTTAAAAGGTTCAAGTTAAGGACATTAAAGAATGCATCTACAACTAATTTTTTCAGTGTTATTTTCAGAAGTTATAAAGATAGCTATAATCAATACTTTGTGTAGTGTTTTATGAGATTAAGGAACTTTTTTTTTTCTTTTTGGTTGCAGTTTGGCCGGAGCCAGGTTTGAACCAGCCACCCTCCCCACTGAGCCACATGCACTGCCTGAGATTAAGGAACTTTTAATACATTCTTATACAACAGATTTATTTGCCGCACTTTCACCCAAAGTCCCTCTGCCATTGGATCTAAAACATGCACTGGGGGGGGTCTTCTGACAAATATTGTGTGACTTTTACTATTCTGTGCAGCTTTAGGAGGAATGTCCCCAGAGAAAGCTTGAAACTGACTTCTGCATTGGAGTTAATCTGTTGCTTTCTTTGACCAGGTTTCAGAAGATGGACGTCTGAAGAGCCGAAGTGGAGCCCCTTTGCCTGTTTTAGTCATGGCCCTGTATGGAAGAGTATTTGAGAAGGACCCTCCCCGCTTAGGACAAGGACCTGGGACGTTACAACAATCTCCTTTACTAGGGCCCTTTCAGCTTTAGCCAGGCAAAGGGAGGGTGGGGGAGAGAACCCTCAGGGTCTGTTTAGAAGAGATGTCATAAACTTAACTGAAATAAGGAATAAACTTGAAGATTTATAAAGCAATGGACATATATGTAAATTTTACTACTTATCTGGTCTAGCGCAGCCTCATTATGAGAGCTGTCTTCCATGTATGTGCATTAAGAATGTGTAAGTACAGTAGACTGTGTATGTAAATGGGGGGAAGGGCTGCTAAACTCCTTTTGCAGTAACTTCTGTAAGGAACGTAAATGTTATTTCCATCATGTGATAGTTAATTTTATGCATCAACTTGACTGGGCCTTGGGACACCCAGATGCCTTGTTAAATATTCCTTCCGAGCATGTCTCCTCGAGTGTTTTAGGAAAAGATTAGCATTTGAATTGGTGGCCTAAGCAAAGCAGGTTCCCTCCCTGATTTGAATGGGCCTGAAAAAACAAAAAGGCAGTCATTTCCTGGCTGTTAGAGCTGTGCACAGGTCTTCTGCCTTTGAGTGCTCTTCAGACCTGAACTGGAACTGCCACCATCAGCTCTCCACTTCTCAGGCCTTTGAACTACACCACTGGGTTTTCCTGGTCACCAGCTTGCAGACGACAGATTGTGGCAGATATACATGAATATACTGTGTATCTCCCATCACTTCTCTTTTGTGGGGACTCCTGACTAACATGCTTCATTTGTAAATATACAGAGTGAAGGCTGAATATGCACAGGATATTTGATCCCAGTCAATTACTACTTGGGAAGTTAACAAACAAGGACATTGTTTAAAGTAATTATGAACAATTTACTAGCTAATTAAAATCGCTCATTCTCTCTTTATCATAACACATTTGACTCCTTTGTACAGAAATTAGATACTTGGAATGGAAATAAAATTGCAGTAAATTACCTCTTCAGCCCACCCTTTGTTTCCTTGTGAAATTCTTCTATCCTAAAATCTACCTAATCCAGGTTGAACCCTCCTGCTGGGAACCAGTCTAGCAAGGTTATTAGGAAAACCTGGGAATAGACACATGTGGGATGGAAAATAGTGGGATCAAGAGGACTTTTTCTCAATAGGAAAGGCAACCTCAGCCTTATTGCACAGGTTTTATTTACAGTAGCTTGAAGGCGTGATTTTGTCATGATCATATAACTTGATTAAAAACAGCCTAAGAGGCTCAGTGCCTGTGGCTCAAACTGCTAAGGCGCCAGCCACATACACCTGAGCTGGCAGGTTCAAATCCAGCCCGGGGCCTGCCAAATAAATGGAAGTGACTATAGAAAAAAAAAAAACAAAAAAAAAAAACCAGCCTAAGAGCAAAGTAGCATTCTCAGCAGTCTCTGCTGACCAAAAGGGCAGGGCTCCATTCTAATCTGGTTCAGGAACCAGCCATCACAGGTAACAGCTGGGGTCAGCCATCACAGGTAACAGTAGTCAGTCCTTGACTCAAATGCAGTTCCTCAAAACTGGGGGTCCTTGCCTCCCAGGAGGTGGGCTCCCAACACCCTCCGCCAGAGCTCAGGGGTTTGTTGCAGGTTGTGCTAGGCTTGCAGCTCTGTAGAGAGGGCCACATCACTTTTCACCCAGTAACCTTTGGTCCATTGTCCTGGGGCTCTGAGTCCTTTTATCGGTTGGTCACTGTTTAACTCTGGGAAAAGACACACTGGGGGTGGGGGTGAGTGGGGGGGGGGTTCTGTGGGATATGCAGAAGCAGTTGAAAGTCACTGAGTGTGGAGACACATCTTACCCTGTAACTACTACATTCCTGGACCAAAAATGAGAAATTACTCTAAGACGTGAATGAAAGGAATCAGAGTTCAGGTCTGTGTGGGCAATAAGGTCTTTATTCCACCTGGGTGCAAGTGAGCTGAGTGCGAAAAGGAAGTCAGCATATGGATTAAGATGGGTGGGAATATAAAAGTTCCGAGGGGTAAGAAGTGGGGCATTCATTTCTTCCTGGGCAGAACATTCTATCTGGGCGAATCCCTACGTTTGGCTCTCCTAGCTGGGTCTTTTTAGTCTATTATAAGGAGGCAGGGTGGTGGGCATGGTGTCTCTTTGACTGCTTCCTGTGGATTGAGGGTCAGCGTGGGCTACCTGTAAGGAAAATGGGAGGCGGAAGGAGTGGTGCTTACAGGAACACTTTTGGGTCTTCAGTCTGAACTGGCTGATATCCATGCAGGGCGAGGATATGAGC
>CAUYPK010093784.1:0-47746 GCA_963574355.1 Loris lydekkerianus | reverse complement strand
AAGCCATAAATCAGTTTCATAGTAGGGCTGAGTACATTGGATACTTTTTCTTCCATTCTTGAGATACTTTACTAAGAAGAATATGTTCCACCTCCACCCATGTAAACATGAAAGAGGTAAAGTCTCCATCTTTCTTTAAGGGTGCATAATATTCCATGGTGCACATATACCATAATTAATCCATTCGTGGATCGATGGGCACTTGGGCTTTTTCCATGACTTAGCAATTATGATTGGGCTGCAATAAACATTCTGGTACAAATATCTTTCTTATAATGTGATTTTTGGTCTTCTGGGTATATACTTAGTAGAGGAATTATAGGATTGAATGGCAGGTCTATTTTTAGATCTCTAAGTGTTCTCCATACATCTTTCCAAAAGGAATGTATTAATTTGCATTCCCACCAGCAGTGTAGAAGTGTTCCCTTTTCTCCACATCGACGCCAACATCTCTGGTCTTGGGATTTTATGATATGGGCTAATCTTACTGGAGTTAGATGGCATCTCAAGGTAGTTTTGATTTGCAGTTCTCTGATGATTAAAAAAGATGATGAGCATTTTTTCATATGTCTGTAGGCCATGCACCTGTCTTCTTCAGAGAAGTTTCTCTTCAAGTCCCTTGCCTAGACTGCAATGGGGTCACTTGGTCTTTTCTTGCTTAATGTTTGAGTTCTCTGTGGATTCTGGTTATTAAACCTTTGTTGGAGACATAACCTGCAAATATCTTCTCCCATTCTAAGGGCTATCTGCTTGCTTTACTTACTGTGTTTTTGGCTGTGCAGAAGCTTTTTAGTTTGATCAGGTCCCAGTAGTGTATTTTTGAAGCTGCTTCAATTGCCTAGTGAGTCCTCCTCATAAAATATTTGCCCAGACCAATTTCTTCAAGAGTTTTTCCTGCACTCTCTTCTAGTATTTTTATAGTTTCATGTCTTATGTTTAAATCTTTAATCCAGTGAGAGTCTATCATAGTTCATGGCAAAAGGTTTGGGTCCAGTTTCAGTCTTCTACAGGTCGTCAGCCAGTTCACTCAGCACCATTTGTTAAATAGGGAATCTTTTCCCCACTGAATGTTTATAATTGGCTTGTCAAAGATCAGATAATGGTAAGAAGCTGGATCCATCTCTTGGTTCTCTATTCTGTTCTAGACATCTACTTCTCTGCTTTTGTGCCAGTACCATGCTGTTTTGATTATCTGGTATTTGCCTTCCATTTATGGTAAGTGATACTAACAATGAGATAAAGTTTTAAAAAAACATAATTCATATAAATAAAGGCAAATACAACAGTTTTTAAAATTTCAGATTACTAGTAGGTTACAAACAATTAGGTTACATTGTTTGCATTCATTAGGTTAAAGTCAAAATTGCAGGTGAGTCCTTCACGCAGGAGGTGTGCCAGATACCCCATTAGGTGAGAGCTTACCAAACCCCATCCTTCCTCTCCTCTCCTTCCACCCTACTTGAATGTAGTTGTATTTTTCTCTCATGTGGATATATAGGTATTCATCTATTGGTTTCATATTAGTACTGAATACACTGGATACTTGCTTTTCCATTCTTGTGACCCTTTACTTAGCAGAATGTTCTCCAAATCCCCCAAAGTAAATACAAAAGTCTCCATCTTTTTATGGATAAATACTATTCCATCATATTATAGTTTATTTATCCGTTCACAAGTTAATGGGCACTTGGGCTGTTTCTACATCTTAGTGATTGTGAATTGAGCTACAGTAAACATTCTATTGCAAATGTCCTTGTGGTAAAATGATTTTTTTTTTCCTTCTGGGTAGATACTTAATAATAGGAAAGTAGAGTCAAATGGAAGGGCAACATTTAATTCTTTGAGGATTCTCCATACTTCTTTCCCCAAAATGCTGTATTACTGTGTAATCCCACCAACAGTAAATAGTGTTTAATAAGATATGTCTCATGTAGGTTAATGGCATACTTCACACTAGACTAACATCCTGGAGGTGGATCTCAAAGGACTATAGGTGGATTCTATATTGATTTGCCAAAAGGCCTGGTGACTTCAGACAGTGAACTCTTACCCACTAAGTCTTTCTATCTGCAAATTTAACATTATCTTTGTGACTTCACTGTCTGTAATTAAAGGTAATCAGCAAGTACCTTCATTTTATTATTAAATGTATTTGATAATAATAATTACACAATCTAGGCCCAGCGTAGTGGTTCAGGCCTATCATCCTGGAAGACCAAGGTGGGTGGATCGCCTGAGCTTGGGAGTTTGAGATCAGCATGAGGAAGTGAGATTTGATCTCTAAAAAAAAAAAAATACCTGGGCATTGTGGTAGGCACCTGTAGTTCCAGCTAATTGGGAGGCTGAGGCAAGAGAATTGCTTGAGCCCAAGACTGTAAGGTTGCTGTGAACTATGATGCCATGGTATTCAACCCCAGGGCAACTGAGTGAGACTCCATCTCAAAAAAAAAATTGCACATCTATAGAAATGATGGTTGAAGTAAAAGAAGTAATAAAACAAAAGGGAGCAAAACAATAGAAGTTGGGTTTCTTTGCAATACTAGTAGATTTCTGTCAGGAAAAAGGTGAGATATGACTGAAGCAGGTAACAGAGCTCTAAATGGCCCTAATGATGTTGATTTACCATTAGATTAACTAAGAGGTGATGCTGGTGATCTGTTTGAAACACGGATTTATGGGAAGTACTTAGCTGCTTTGAGCTATGTACAGTTGACCCCAGAACAACTAGGTTGCCTAGCTGCCTAGGTTTCAACTGGGCAGGTCTACTTGTACGTGGCAAGAACGACTCCTCCTCCTTCTCCAACTAACTCAAGGTAAAGACAGCAAGGTTGATGACCTTCATGCTGATGTAATTTTACTTATTTTTTAATGACTTCTTTTTCTTAGCTTACTTTATTGTAAGAATACAGTACATAATACATACAGCATACAAAATATGTTTTAACTGATTGTTATCTGTAAAGCTTCCCAGTCACCAGTAGGCTATTGGTAGTTGGGTTATTAGAGAGTCAAAACTCATACATATATTTTCAATGAGCAAGAGGTTGGCATTACTAACCCTAGTACTGTTCATGGGTCAACTGTACAATGAAAGGCCACTCAGAATAACATGAAAGTTAACTTCCAGAGTCAGAAGACAAAGAAGGAAAGGACTAGTGAGGAGCAACATGATTAAAGATTATAGGAATGAATATATTCACTGATTCAGTTAAATATCTCATAAATTTGGTAGACCTGCTTTCAAGATTGTCTGGAATATTGAGAGAAAGAAACCAGTCATAAAAGTGTACATTGTGTATGAATGCATATATTACCCCAAAAGCAGGCAAAATTTAAACTATGCAATTAGGAATAGGGATATTGGTTACTCTGTGGAAAAAGTGACTGGAAAGGAACACAGGAATGAATTTGCACGGCTGTTCTGATTTTTTATTTGGGTGCTTGTTGCACAAACCTGTCCAGCTTGTGCTATTATGATACATGCATTTTACTGGATGGAAAGTATACTTCAATGCAGAATTTTAAAATATGTATGGGGAACAAGAAGAGGAGAAAATGTAGAAAAGCCAAAAGAAGAGTAAGAATTGCTGTCGGTGCTATGCTAATGAGAAATCTAAGCTTCCTGTGCCCTTGTGCTCTGACTGGAAGTGGAGACAATGCTAGTTTCACATCATATGGCTTCACTTGCTTCCTTAATGTTCTTCCTAAAAAAGGCCCTCCTAAGGCACTTATGCAGTGTTTATTGGAGCTGAGAGAAGCTTTAAGAGCAGCTCTGAAGTTGGATACCAGCACTTCCACGTTCATTTAATTCTGACATTGTAACTTGTTACATATACATAATGTGTGGGGTTTTGTTTGATATTATTTCATTGTCATCTAATGGTGTCAGCAGCCCTAATAATGACACAGGAATAGCAATTTGGAAAAAAAAAAAAAAAAAAAAAAAGAATCCCGGGGTGATTATCATTATTCAGATTACCCTGTCAAGGTGAGAAGAGGACAATGAAGACATGTTCAGAAATGAATTTTGCCCTTTGTTTTCAGTCTTGATCATCTAGTTTTCTTTCATAGTAATTTAAAAAGAACAAAGCACAGAAGACTGTGGGTTATCTTACATCCATTAATAAGGATCTCTGAATATAAATGGATGGAAGAGTGACATTGTAGTCAAGAAGGAGTCTTTCTTCCTACTGAACTGAGAATATTTCTTCTCTCATTCTCTCTCCTAGTTCAAGGAGATGTATGATCCTTCCATAAGCCTGGGAGAAGAGATATCCCACCCCAACCTTGGCTCGGACTTTTCCAAGGACTTAACATTTCAACTCATTGCCTCTATCTGTGAAGCAGGCAAAAGCAGATGAAGAAAAACTTTCTAGTGTGTTCTTACTACAGTTTGAAGATAGGTTCTAGATAGTATTAATATTCACACCATGCCTTACCTGGAGGAGCCAAGAGGGAAGGAAGATCCAAGAAAGACCCAAGAGGGACAGTCTATCCTTAAGACCTACATAAAGAGAAAACTACACATATTTGTGTGGGTATAAAAGATGCCAGGAAGAAAGATGCTTCTATATCTTCTCTGAATAGACCAAACTTCCTCTGGAAAACCCATGATCATTGTTACCCACAGCAACCAGAAGACTACTGTATATTTCTTAGGAAATTCTTGTTTTTAAGAAATATGTCTCTCTTTTTTGGATTGTCATCTATAGATAGATGGAAGTATCATAGGAGTCAGAGATGAGACTTGATTGGAGCTCGGTATGTTTCTAGAAAGAAGACTAAGAAAGCCAACAAGTTTCCGGTTTCTCATTTTTTCTTTCCTTGGTTGCCTGTAGCATCCTCTTCCAATTCCATCAAGCCTAGATATACTCATTTTCTCTAATAAATACCATGAAACGATGATGTTTACCTGATGGTTCCCAAGCTCACATATTTTTAAGTTTAGCTACTTAGAAAGGTACTGTTTCAACATCCTCCCTGGAAAATAAGGGCAGTAGAGATTAATTGAACTAGATTTTGGCAAATGTCTGCCCAGGTCCCTGGAAAGAAATAACTCAATATAAAGTGGCTGCTGATAGCTCACATTGTCAACACAGAGATGGGCAGTTACTAGAGGATAAACTCGGCATGAGTTAGGTAGATGCTGCGTGGATGTTCACTGCAGCCTTGAAACAGATAGGTTCTCTATAGCTATTGTTAACTATAAGACACTTCTTCCTGCATTCATTCCTTTTCCCCCTCACATACTTCCAAAGAGCAGGGGTAAACAGGGTAACATTGAAAGTGACAGTTTAGTGAACAGACTGTCCATGAACACATTTTCAAATAACAGTAGCAGTAGGACCCATTTAAAGTATAAAAAAGAGGTAAATCCTCTTGGGTGGAATTTCCCAAAGGCACTGAGGTCTGACTGCATTTTAAGATAGTTTTCATAGAACATGATCATTGGGCTCAAGCAGCTAAGGCACCAACCACATACACCTGAGCTGGTGGGTTTGAATCCAGCACAGGCCTGCCAAACAACAATGATGGCTGCAACCAAAAAATAGCTGGGCATTGTGGCGGGCACCTGCAATCCCAGTAACTTGGGAGGTGGAGGCAGGAGAGTCACTTGAGCCCAGGAGTTGGAGGTTGCTGTGAGCTGTGATGCCACAGCACTCTACCCAGGGCGAGAGCTTGAGGCTCTGTCTCCAAAAAAAAAAAAAAAAAAAGAACATGAATGTACTCCAGTAATTCTGTTCACCTCTTGATTCTATGCTTCCAATTTTAGTTTTTTTGCCATTGTTCTACCCATAACCAATGTAGAGCATCTTAAAAGCATTTTACACATTGTTCAAAGGACTTCTATAGTATTTTTGGATAAGCTAATTGAAATGGATTCTTTGACATGTTAAATTCAGTAATACTGTAATCATGTATATTGCAAAGCATAGATTAATTTAATTATAAATTTCTTATTACTTCTTAGCTGATAATTCTCACCAAATTAGGAATGGTAAGGAACTTCATAAACAAGATCCATAGAAAAATCTCCTCCCAGCTCCCAATTTAAAAATGGGAAAAAGACCTGAATAGACATTACTTAAATACAACATACAAATGGCCAACAAGCATAGGAATTAAAATACACAACATTATTAGGGCAATGCAAATCAAAACTATACAAAGTATCACCTTATCCCCGTTAGAATCATCATTATCAAAATGACAAGTGACAACAAGCCTACTCCAAAATGTAGAGAAAAGGGAAATGTTATACACTGTTGGTAGGATTATAAATTAGTACATCCATTATGGAAACAGTATGAAGGTTTCTCAAAAAACTAAAAATAAAACTATCACTGGTCTATGGCAAATAAATTGAGATGAACATATTGAAGAGCTATCTGTATTCCCATGTTTGTTCCAATACTATTCACAATAGTCAAGATATGAAAACAACCTAAGTATCTTTCAGTGGATGAATGAAATGTGATCTATATACACAACAGAACACTGTTCAACCTATTTAAAGGTGAGAGACTAGAAACTTTGAAGCGTAAAATTTTAACTTAGTCAGTTTGAGCTGCTGTAACAAGTTACCATAGACTGAGCAGTTTATACAACAAAAATGTATTTCTTGTGGTACCATAGGCTGGTGTCTCCGTTTTCCAGTGTTCTGAAGTCTAAAATCAAGGTTCTGCAAAATCCAGTGTCTGGTGAAGACTCACTTTCTAATTTTTGATAGGCTGGTTTTCTCTTTGCATCCTTATACAGTGGAAAGACAGCCCAGAAAATATCTGGGTCCCTTTAAAAAGATACTAATCCCATTCATGAAGTCTTCCCTTTCAGAGCCTAAAGGCCTCACCTTCTAACGTCATCATTCTGGGGCTTAGGATTTCAGCACACAAATTTGAGGGGGACACAAGCATTCAGTCCATAATAGATTCAGAACAAGGAAAGGTGAGGACACTGTATCACTGCCAAGTTCAATATCATACCAGAAGCCTTACCTGGTGCAATAGATAAAAATACAAAATAAATAAATACTTGAAAGGGAGAAATATTAGTACATTGGATGGTTGCTTTTCTATTCTTGTGATACTTAATGTGAGAGGATGTTCTCCAAATCTATCCAGGTAAATGCAAAAGATATAAAGTGTCTGTCTTTTTATGGCTGAATAGTATTCCATGGTATACAATGCCATAATTTAAGTGGGGGGACAAGAGGGTTAGGGAAGAAGGGATGGGGTTTGGCAAGCTCTTACCTAACAGGTACCGTGTAGGGGGACATGGTGCACCTCCTGGGTGAAGGGATCAACAAAAACTTAAACTTTATCTAACAAATGCAAACAATGTAACCTAATCATGGGACTCATATATTAATATTTTAAAAAAGCATAAGTCAATCATATCAAAAACGGAAAGGAAAAATTATAAGTCTTTATTCAGAGAGAGAGACAACGAGAGACAGAGAGAGGAAATGTACTAGGAAGAGAGTTTGCTCTTTTTTTATCTAGAGATAGGACCCTAAGTGAAAGCTAATACAGGGACACAGTTGCTAGAGAAGAGTGAACCCTAAGATAACATTGGTATCTGATTTAAGGTACCGTATATACTCGAGTATAAGCCGAACTCAGCACAAATTTTGTGCCGGAAAAAACTCGGCTTATACTCGAGTATATACGGTATGGCTCTGGTTTTGGATTTTGACCCTAGTACTTCCTAATTAAGTAAGTGTGTCCACACAAAACACATTAGTTTGCAGGAGTTGCTATTACAAAATGCCACAAATGGGTGGCTTCTACAACAGTAATTTATTTTCTTACAGTTCTGGAGGCTGGAAACTCAGGATCTGTCTTTGGCTTGAAAATGGCCTCTCCCCCACTGCCGCTTCACACGGTAATCCCTCTGTGCACGTGTGCCCCTGGTGCCTCTTTGCGTGTGCAAATTTCCCCTCCTTATAAGGTCACCATTCAGACTGGATTAGGACCCACCCTTGTTAGGTACAGACCAATATATAGGTGTATATGCAGGATTCAGGTACACTGCAGGAGGGTGGTTCCTAGGAGTGGAGAAACTGGAGACCAATCAGAAGGTATTGCAGGAAAAGTTAAGGAAAACCCAGGAATCTGAGGGCTTAAGGTTTACACACCCGTGGAGCATCTGCAGATGCAACCTTGTTATGTGAAAACACCTGTTTATCATTTGGTAATACTTCACACCTCCTGCAAGCTCACCTCTGGACCAGGCCCGGTAAAGGAAACCATCAGGGAGTTTGCAGAATCTTTCTCTTCTTAAGGGGACTGACCTGTTCCTCTCTCTGGAACATATTTTCACTTTTGACAGCTTCTTTCTTTTCTGTAATAAAAACTATTTGTGGGGAATCGCTTCCTCTTTGTGGTCACTCTGTTGTATTGGCCCTGCTTGTGATAGTTCCAGGCAAGAAGCCAAAGATTCAGAACAATATTCTGCCAAGAGGATGGGCCAGACACCATCTGACCTCATTTAACCTTAATTACTTCTTTATGACCTCATTTAACCTTAATTATCTCTTTACAGACCCTTTCTTCAAATGCAATTACATTGGAAGGTATGAAGGGTTAGAGTTTCAACATAAGAACTTTGAGGGACCATAATTCAGCCCCCAACAAAACCCCCCTTTATTTGCATTGTTTATTGTTAAAATATGATAATAGTTGGCCAATATGATATTAATCCCTATGTAATATATAATATAAAGCAATACTGATCCACATATATGATGCCCCCTTCTAACAATCTATACAGTGTTTTACATGTACCTAACCTATAACAGAAGCTAAATAAAACAAGTTATTTATGAGGACTTTCTTCCCTTCCAATTTAGCTAAATCAGGATTCTGTTCTAGAACTCCTTTCTTTATACTATTCTAGTTGGGTTTTACATGAGATTTGAAGGCAGAGTAGAGACGGCGGGCACCAAGTGGTTGTAGGGCGTCAGGCACTGAGGCAGCTTTCATGATTCATCAGGGCTGCAAGCTCATCACACGCTGGCAGAGAGTAGCACCCATGCTCTCGGCTGCTTCTGCTCATACAGCATTTGCCCCTTGAGATTCTCCAAGTCCTGGGCTAGATATGTGAAAAGCTCCATGTCATGACAAAGGGAACAAGCTTCTCCTGCAAGCTATCCAGAGCATAACAATTTGAGTCATGAGAGACAGATGTATGTTCCAATTCATCTTCACCAGCTCAAGTTTGTCCTGTTGGATTCCAGTGTATTCTTGGTCTTTCTCACTTCATTTCCAGCCTTCCTTCCCACCACCCTAGGCAGAAGCAAAAGCTTTGCATAGATTGATTGATCTCTCAGCCTTATTTTGCAGGAGAGGAGCCAGGTTACACTGCTTGCATTTGCTGGGTAAATAATAATAATATCTCTCTAATAATAGTGTCCCATCCCCAAGAGGTGTATCACACATCATGGCCCCACACCCTCATCCCTTCCTCCTTCTTCCTTCCACTCCCCCATTTTACTTCCTCTTTCATGTACGAGCACAAATTGTCCTCATATCAAAATTGAGTACATTGGATTCTTGTTTCTCCATTCTTGTGATGCTTTACTAAGAAGGATGTATTTCAGCACCATCCAAATTAATACAAAAGATGTAAAGTCACCTTCATTTTTAGTGGCTGTATAGTATTCCATGGTATGCATGTACCACAGTTTGTTAATCCAATCCTGGATTGGTGGACATTTAGGCTGTTTCCACATTTTGGCAATTATAAATTGAGCTGCAAGAAATAGTCTAATGCAAATATCCTCATGATAAAATGATCTTGGGTGTATTTGTTTGCAGTCCCACCAGCAATGTAAAAGTGTTCCCTTCTCTCCACAACCACACCAGCATCGGCAGCTTTGTGTCTTTGTGATGTGATCTCTCAGCCTTATAATGCACAAAGCCAAATCCTTTTAATAACCCACTCATTCTATAGATTGTCAGTTGTGCTTGTCTCGTGGGGAGCTCCTAGACTGTCCAGCAATAAAACTTTAGTGAGTTACTTTATGTTTTTTGCCTCAGTTTTCTCATTTGTAAGATAAGTTTTTTGCCTCAGTTTTCTCATTTATAATAAAAATCGTCTTATAAGGTTGTTGGTAGGGTAAGTGTGTATGTACAGGGCTTAGGATAGTATCTGGCACAAACATTTATTAAATAATAATCCCTACATAGTAATAAGTGTATTCATTATGCTAGCTTTGAGCTAATAAGATTGCTTTGGATTTCAAAAGAAATATATATATATATATGAATTTCAACACTTATTTCAAAACATTTAACATTGTTGCATGAACATCCCCTACCACCATGGCCAATGTATTTCCTGAACTCAAACCACTCTTGCTACCTGCAAAGACTCAGGATTGATAAAAAGTGATGAGATCCAGAACGTCTGACATTCTTTAACAAAAGGAAGATAAAATCATCTTCAACTATGGCATAAATATGATTAGAATTACTATAAACTCTTTGAGTACAGACACAGAGGATGAAATCACTGTGGATTTCACTTTTTTGTTAGGATGTCTAATTATATATCAAATGCATATATACAAAATACGTATGTGAGAAATTATACGTGGGGAGAATAGAAAAAAATAATACCACAAAACTCATAAAACTATGCTTGAAATCATAAAACTATGATTGAAATCAACCACAGAATTAATGCATTTGAGTCAAACATTCAAATGACGATCTTAAAAGTCCAGTGAGTCCAGATAGTTCAACAAATCTGATACACATATGTTAGAGTTAAGCCATGATGACACACGCATTCGTAGAGACTCTAGGGAACCCCCACTGGCTGTGAGAGGCAATCTTCTGAGAAGAACTTGTCTCACACCAAAAATAAGTTGACAAAGGTGTCCCACATTCATTTTCAGCCAAAGCTTCAGAATGTCACAAATATATGTTCCAGAGCTGCCCTGACATGTCGTTAATTCCTTTAGCTGGCCAGCAAATGTGTGTAAAGGTTGCATTCTATGAGCTTTACCCTGCAGCTCCTTTTGTTCATGATTTCCCAAACTGGTTATGTAACAACAACAAAAATCTTCCTAACACTGTGAGTGCTGATTCTAAGTTACAGAGCCCTAGACACACATGTGGCTTTAATAACAAGAAAGATCTGCCCTTTTGTCTTCATGAACCAACAAATAGGTTGAATCCTAGAATATTACTTCTCCTATGAAGACAGAGAGGCAAGAAAGACGGTAGGATCATGAGATTGGGTAGAATCCTACCTGAGTTTCTCAACCTTCCATCTATGAGCTAGTGTTTTTCTTGAATGTTTTGATTCTCCTTACGATAAGTGTCGATCTGCTGCTTTGAAAATACTTTCCAGTATTTATAAGTATCAGAGCATTCTATAGTAAGAAAGCAATAGATGCCTTATTTTCTTCAGAAGAGCTCAGGGTAGGCCTGGTTGAAGTGCTGGTCCTAGAACATTTCTCTGCAAACAGAGAAATGGGGTGTGATTTTCAAAGAGATTACTCAACGTATTTAAAAATAGCAAGAACCAAATTGTGAGTGAGTAGAAAATATGTTTATGAAGAATTTAAAGAGATAACACTAGGATAATCAAATTAAGTTTAAAACAATTCCAACAGGCAAACATAGAAATACAATAGAAAAGAAATTACAGGGGAAATAAAACTTAAGCTTTAGCTACTACTCCTTCTGAGGCTAGAAACTGCTGTGCAACGGGGTATAGAAGTATAAACTGGTTTAAGGACACAAGATGAGGTACAACATCAATCTTGCCTCCTCACCTAGATATTCTTAATGCTAAGTCAGTCCCTTAATTTAATTTTAATCCACTGAAATACCAATTCAAATAATTAACTGTGTGAATAGAACATACAAATTTCTAAATCAAACTGAGGCAACAAGTCACCTTCCACTGGGAGTGACTCACTGTTCACCTGTGGATGTGGGATGTGAGGCAGAGATTGTTAAAACTTTTCAGTCTAATTTCTGATATCTTTGTACCTTTTATGAAATACATTTTTATATGACATCCTATTTTATAAAACAAAAGTAATGCCAGTACTATGATTTAAAAAATCAAATGAAGTTTTTCTTTTCTTTTGAGACAGGGTCTCACTCTGTCACCTGGGCTACAAAGATGTGGCATTGTCATAGCTCATTCCAGCCTCAAACTCCTGAGCTCAAGTGGTCCTGTGCGTCAGCCTTTGGAGCAGCTGAGACTACAGGCATGCACCACCAGGCCCAGCTAATTTTTATTATTTTATGTAGATATAGAGTTTGGCTGTTGCTCAGGATGGAACTCCTGGCCTCAAGCAATCCTCTAGGCTTGGCCACCCAAAGTGCTAGGATTACTGGTGTGGACCACCAGGTTCAGCTTCAAATGAGATTTTTCACCCTATTTTCTTGTGATTTACATCAGTATGATGAACACTCATTGGCTAATGATTGAGAATTCATCTTCTAGAAATCGTTAAAAATTGACTCCTTCTAACTTAAAATTCCCAAGTCCACAGATCAATTACAGAAGAAAGGCTCCCTGGAAACATCTAGTTTATGTTGGTAATGGGACCCTAAACAAAGTAGCTCTGAGGCTGTTGAGATCACCCCACGATGACTAGTTTAGTAGTTTAACTGTTTTCAAAATGACTAAAAATGGTATTTCTATAAAAGTATAATAAATTTTTCTAACTATGCCACATTTGTTATTGTATTATATACTATATATTTGTATATTATATATTAAATGTATATGTGTGTGTGTATATATATGTGTGTGTGTGTGTGTGTATGGGTATATTTATATATTTATTTATTTATTTGAGGTTTAACAGCAGTTTCTAACCTGTATCTCACAGAGCACATGATTTTCTGAGGGCTTATTTTGCATATCTGTGCTGTCAGATATCATAAAAAGTATGCACAGACCTTTTTTTTTTTTTTTCCGCTACTCAGCTGTTTTTAGTGTTTGTGTATTTACTGTGTGGCCCAAGACAACTCTTATTCTTCCAATGTGCTGCAGAAAGAAAAAAAAGAATGGACACCCCTGGACAAAAGAATGTTAGTATTGAAGAGATCAGATACATCAGTTGATCTCCTAAGAACTTCAGTTAGCAATCCATTAGAAACAATAAAATGGATTAATTGTATTTTTCTGTTATCAATTAATAAAACGTAATATAATTTAGGAAGTACAAAAGGAAAGGAATTCATGCAAAATTTGATGGAAGGAGCTTCTCCATCACACAAGTCATTCAAATAAACTTTTTTTTTTTAATATTTTCACATTGTTCACCAAGCTTGTTCCCAGCCACAACACAGAAATAATGTACCTCTTGGAAGACTAATGCATTTTAGGAACCCTTCAGAGTTAACTGTCACCAGCTTTGCTTTTTGGATACTCTGATAATTTCTAAAACACAGACCATTAGGGAGACCTTTGGGAACAACCAGCGTCCACATTTCAGAAGTCTTTACTTCACTTTCACTGTAAGATTCTTTAAAAGCAAGATGCAGCTATTATACCAGCTGCCCCTACATGCCTAATGGAGGAGGTTTTGCTTTCTTATGCAGAAGAGAAACTATAGACTCCTTGCCCTGTCGTAGAGTGGTGGAAGCACAGCTGTTACAGGCATTCATATCAGGTACGGCAGCTGGATTTCTTTTGAGAGTGTTTATTTCAATCCTCATGATTTCCCGCCCATGTTTTCCTAAAGAATTTCAATTTTGTTCGTCATTCTGCATCAAACAAGACAAAAAATATAATCAAATCCATCAAGATATGTTTTTTTTTTCCCCTTTCTTGCTTTGCATTTCTCCTTTAAAAATAGAGAAATGTTGCTGAATCCTTTTAAAATCTGGCAGAGAGAGAAAGAGAGCCACAACCCTAAATTATGAAAAAGCAGTGCGTTGGGTTTAAGACAGTTTGTCAGTACCTACATCCTTTGATCTTTTACACCTATGTGACATAAGTTATTTCTTCAATAATAAAAAAAAGACTATGAAAATGAAATCACTCCATTACTTTAAGGCTATTGTTTGTTTTTTTTGGGGGGAGGAGTGTCTAAAATATGAACTGGGCAATGACAAGAACAGTAAGCCAATCCTTTTAAGCTGCAGTCATCATAATTTACAATCCACATTTCAGAAACTGCAAATTTCACTATTTAGTTGCATGCTAAATTAACATGCAGCCTTGCACAGAAGCCAAAATGTATTCTCATTAGATGTGTGTTTCCAGATCTTTTATAGAGTCAATATTGTAATGTTTCAGGATACTTCTTAAAAATATAGTTTCTGGGTGAGCTAAATGAATTTGAATCTCCAAAAGAAAATACACTATGTCTAAATCTCCAAAAGAGTATATAATATGAATGTATGCAACTACTGTATGTTAATACTTTAAAGACTGAGATAGGGAAAGTAATTTTAATTTTTCTTTAATGTTGGCTAAGTACATTTGAACTTTTTCTTTTGCAGCAAACCAATTTTCAATACAGATTAGGAAACACTGCCATAGATCTATTATATAATAAGAACTATCTAGACACATTGGAAAATAAAGGAAGAGTGTATTGTGTTTTTTCCTGCCTCCTTTCTTGACTGGCTATCTTCTGCCTAAATAGTTCATTCCAAATGCCATTAAGTGTGGTCAGGCAAGACGGGACTCCACGGAAGGTTCAGGAGGAAGAGTAGGATGGTAGATTCATACTTGGGTTGGGGGCAGGGGATAAGAAGAGGGAGAAAATGGAGATAAGTTACTTTGCAGATGAGAGTTAATCCAATTAATAAATATATTACAAATAAAAGGACCCAGCTTTCTCATTGTTTGAGAAAAGGAAAAATAATCAAATAATCGCAATGAACCCTGTGATGTTATTTTAGAATTGAAAGTATAGAACTGAACTCGTGTTTTTTAGTAGAAAAATAGAAAGTGTATCAGTTCCATCGGGCAACTGTGGCAAATTATCACAAATTGAGTTGTTTAAAATAACAAGAATTTAATCTTGGTCTAGAGTCTAAAATCAAGGTGTTGGCAAGTCCAGTGCCTTCCAGGTTGGTTCTAAGAATTCTTCCACACCCCTTTCAGCTTCTGTAGTCGTTGGCATTTCGTGGCTATGGGAGCATAATGTCAATCTCTGCCCTCATCTTGACAGGGCCTTCTCTGTGTGTATCTCTCTCTTTACATGATCTTTTTATAAGGATGCCAAGCATTAGATTTAGAGCCCAATTCAATTCAGTATTATCTTAATTTAACTCATTGCATCTGTAAAGATCATGTTTCCAAATAAGGTCACACTCTGTGGTTCTGAGTGGACATAACATTTTGGAGTACACTGTTCAACCCTGCAGAGACAGAGTGTGTGTGTGTGTGTGTGTGTGTGTGTGTGTGTGTGCGCACGCACCTGCTCCCACGACTTTCTGAGCTCTTCCTTGCCCATTGAAACATTTTGGGAACAGTGACACCCCAATATTAAATAACAAAACTGACCCCCAGACTTTGGTATGCAAATATAATTCTCCTTTAAATGGAACCAGGTATCTTTGTATAATTCTCATCTAAATCTTTGTGTCTAATACTAAGGAAAGTACAATATGAGCCTGGAGCATTTGGGTAAAAATATACCCGAGGACTGATGGAGGCACACCAGTAAGACACAGAATCAGCTTCAAGGGGATGTCACAGCAAAGACTGAAGTGATATGAGCATCAAGATAAATAATTTGAATCATTTATTATTACTCATTCAATAAAACAGAAATTTAAAAGTCAAAACTGATGTAAATAAATATGCAAGCAAATAAATGGTAAGAGAAAGCTTTGCCTTTCAAAGAAACTGACAAATAAATGAAGATGAAATGATGGGATCAAGAAAATCACCACTCGGGACCTCTCATAGCAATCACTAATTCAGGAAATTTCAATGGCTGTTAAAATTTTGGATGAGTAGTTTTATGTGGAAAAAGATTTTTATGTAAGTTCTAAGCATCTTCCCACAAGGCAATAAACACAAAGAGAAAAAATATTAACTCTACAATGAGGTGACTATAATTATTGTAATCAATAATGGAATAAATGAAACTCTTGTACAACCTTATACAAATCAATGAGGTATTATCTGTGATAGCCTTATCAAAACTGCATTCTCAGAATCTAATCCTAAAGAGATACCAGAAAATCCTAACTAAAGACTTCTATAAAATAATCATTCCATAATTGTCAAGTGCATTGGTGATGAGTGTGAAGAAAAACTGAAGAACTCTAGCAAATTGAGTCTTGCAAGTGGGGTCCTGATGATCCTTTACTATCAAAGGATATTGTTGATGGAGACATGTGACTGAAGTCTCACATATGAAGACATGTGACATATGTTAGCAATGGTGTGCTAATATTAAATTTACTAATTTTAATGGGTGTATTGTGGTAGTGTAGAAAAATATCCATGGAGGAGAAATTACTGAGGTGATGGAACAAAATAGCAACAACTTACTCTCAAATGGTTCAAGAATAATATATTTGGATGACATTTTTTGCAACTTTGCTCTAAGATTAAATATATGCTACATTAAAAAAAAAAAAAGCTAAATAGTGTGTAATTTCTACAGGCCTTCCTCCAGAAGAGGATGTGAGGGTGATACCCATAAAATGACACATTTACAAAGAAAGGCATAATATTAATAGGAAGAACAATAAAATAATAACTTATAGCCACATATTTGAAAAGGAAGAAGACTTGAAATAATTTAATATAATAATTGTAACTTTTTTTTGTTTCTCTGAGTCATTTTTCAAGGAGAATAAAGAGCAGGTCTGGAATATTGTGTACTGACTTCCATAACCTTTTCAGTGGTAGCCTTTCAAAAGTATTAAGATTTGTCTTACTCAACTATATTTTTACTAAGTCATTTCTTAACTTTCTTCTAATATTTTAAGTAACATTTTTTTTAGTATAGCATGCATTCCACTTTTGCTTTGCCACTAGGAAGCCCAGAGCCTCTTTAAATGACTCTCGCTTCAATACATTTGGCAGCATTTCAGCCCCAGTCATTCATTCATTTCAGCCCCGGTCATGAATTTTCATTGTTAGTTTAAGTTCTATATGACGGATTCTTATGACATTTGTAAAGTACTTATAACCTGTTTTGAAAATTGCACAATACCTCTCTTAAATGTCTTATCCAACTCCTCTCTCAGTTCTTCAATTTAATTTGCAAAATATGCTGACCAAAAGAGCTCTTCCACCTTGGAGAAACATTAACTACTATAAATATGCAGCAGTATCATGCTCGTATCAACAGAATTCTCTAGAGATGTTATCAAAGATCAGTAGAGCATACTGGTTAAGCCCTTGGGACACAGAGCCAGATGTCTGGACTTTAATCTCAGCTCTTCCACTTAATATCTGCCTTTATTTTAGCTATTATTTCCCCCATTTTTCTGATTAAAAATTATGAGTAGAGAAACTAATACTGGCACTAATGATACAGGATTTTCATGCATACTAGAAGCATTTAACACAGATTCTGCCAGACAATAACACCTCATATCGATCATCACTAAAGGACTCCTAGTTCTCAAAGGAAAGAAAAGAATCCCCAGTGTCATGTTTATAACTGTGCACATAGCATTGGCATAAAGCCTACCAGCTTCAGCACTATTCTCTTTCTCATTCTTTTACTCCCATCTTAACTAATATGCTCTTTTGAATAAAATGAATTCATTCCAATATGTCCATTTTGAATTATAAAATTAGGTCCCATCAAACATTTTTTTCATTGACCAAGGTATTCGTATTATGTAGGTAATTTATTAAATCATACAAATAGAAGTATGTCACAAAAGGGATGGTTGTATCAAAACTAGTATCTACTGGGCACTAGCCCACTGTAGGCCAAGTAGTCAGCACTTCAAACCTAACCACTGAATTTTTCCACATGTACTTTTAGGTAAGGATGACTGTTCACATGGTACAGACAGAGAACGCAGGGCTTAGATGGGCCATGCCACTTCCACAAGAAGACAGATTTGGAGCCAAATAACCAGTAAATCAAAGTCAAAGTCAAATAAAAAGTTTACTTTACACCAACCTGGGTTTAGATGAACAGACAGGTTAAAACACACCTCACCCTAATACCAATAACATTAAAAATGTCTATTGAAAGTTTATGGAACTTAATAAATAGGGAAATTTTTCATGAAAAAACTAACTTCAATAATGCTAATGTGAGATCCACATTTAAAATCTGAGACGCTCACACACCTCTATTTATGCAGCATTTCTATAAAAGTGAATTCTCATCAAGTTTTGAAAATTCATGGTAGAACATAAAAGAACTGTGTCTTCAGCTTACCCTAAATAAGATATTTCTAAAATAATTTGGCTGCCATTTGGGCAAATATATATGTGTGTTTTGTCTTGACAGCTTGTCAACTGGAAGACAGTTCTTGAACATCACATTCATTTCAATTTAACATTGGTAAATTTCTGAATTAGAGTTTTACTTTTCACTTTCTGCACAATGAGATCCTCCAACCTCTGCTGGCATTCCTGAGGGCACACAGGTGCACATGCTGGCATTCCCACAGTAGCAAAGGAAGAAAAATAAAAAAAGGAAGGAGGGGAGGGAAGAGACAGGCTGAGAGAGAACAGTGGAAATGGGAAGGAAAAGGAGATGGTAGCCAACCTTCAACCTGAAATTCACCTACATGAGAATTGAAGGGAATAATTCACATTTGACAATAAAATAGTGCAGCTTCCTCTGTTTCCTTTAACCAGAGAGGCTGGAGCCAAACAGAAACCAGACACCCGATGCACAAAATTGACACATAGGACAGGTGCAAGGTGCTAGATTAATAAAAATAATTTTTAAAAAACCACAACAACCAATTATGAAACAGTTTCTTTGTGGCATTCCTTTACCTTGTATTTTATTATGCACCTCTCATGCAACGAAAGCAGAATGGAAATTATTTTCATTGCATTGTAGCTAAAGAAAATAGGCAATAATTCAACCACCTTGAAATTCAAATTGAACCATATAATAAAGGATGAAACCCAGATTCAAACTCACACTTGAACTTTAACATATTCCCTGGAATTTTTAGGAGATATGTCACAGACTAAAGATTTAATAGACAGATAGAAGAGAGACAGAGATCTGGGTATATATTAGTGGGAATTATTTAAGTGTCTACTCGCTTAGCAAGAAAAAAATTAGATGGAAAAATATTTCATATATAATGACAGGCATACAGAGACATTTTATTATGTAGCTAATAATTATCTTTAAAATTCTTTTTTTAGTTGAAAATGGGCTTGACATTTTCAGGAGTTTCTAGAGTTTTCTTTCTCAACATATCTATTAGGCACATGACTTACATATACAGAAATGGGACTCTCTGACACACTTACAATCAGTAGACACAGACTTGGCATGAAGATGTAGAAATCATAATAAGAGGCAAAAATAACAGCTTTCCTGTTCACTGTTTATTAGCAATTAAGATGAAGTGTGCTGTATGTGTGGCAGACAGAAATAGTTTAAGTCATCTTTACTCTAGTTTGGATGAAGAAATGGATTAGACAAGTTCTCTGACCGAAATGAGTTGACCAAATAATAATAATAATAAAAAGATAGTGTTTCTCAGTTCCTCTTTGTGTGTCAGAATCCAAAAGAAGTGCAAAGGTGGAGGTGTTTTAGGTCTTTTGTGTTTCTTTTTATGTGGTGGAGGTGAAGGTAAAGAGATAATTTTATCCCAGAAAGTCATAGAAGTTTTCCCAGAAGAAGTGTCATCTCAGCCAGCTATCAACAATTTAGTTATGGTAAGCAGGAAAAAAAATAAGTAAGTAAAAACAAAATCCCTTATAGTAGAGATGGACAAAGGAAAGTCCTGGCAGAAGAAATACATGGGTTAGACATGAAGAGCTAAAATCACTTTTGATTTGCTGCTAACTAGTCATATTTTAGGTAGGCAAGAAAGAAGATCAAATGAAGCCAAGCCATACAAAGTCTCCTGGTTAGGGAATTATTCTACGGGAAATGAACACTTGTGGAATTTTGTAAGGGAGATATTTTTCCAGCATAAATTCATAGATTAGCTAAGAAGTAATGAGGTCGGAATTAAATATACTACCTGGAACACTACTGTGAAAATCTGTAATCCTGTGGGAGGCATTAAAGTCTGATCTAGGAAGGTGGTCATAACCTTGAATGAGATGATGCATTAGGTAAGCCTGGCTTGGGCTGGGCTAGGTGGCTCATGTATGTACTCTAGTACTTTGGGAAGCTGGGTGGGAAGATTGCTTGAGGTCAAAAGTTGAAGACCAGCCTGAGCAAAAGTGAGTTCTCATCTCTGTAAAAAAGTAGAAAACTTAACCAGGCATGGTGGCTTATGCCTGTAGTCCCAGCTACTCCAGAGACTGAGGTTAGAGGATCACTGGAGCTATGGAGTTTGAGGTTGCTGTGAGCTCAATGGAGTTTGAGGTTGCTGTGATGACACTGCTGCACTCCAGCTCAGGGGAGAAAGCAAGAAAACAAAACCAGTCCAAAAAAAAAAAAAAAAGCATAGTGAGGAGTGATGAGAATAAACAGTTCTCGTCACGACCCCTTTGGAACAATGAAAATGCATCACAGCATTAAGAAGGTTGAGAACCACTGATAGACTAATTGAAGATTAAATAGGCAAGATACTGCTGAGGCTTGATGAAGGAGAAAAGATTCAACAGTGTCTGTTACATTTTTGTACATGAGATTTCAGAGTGTATTGGAATCATTGATAATGCCATAGAAGTCAGGGCATAGAAAAAAATTATTTCATCAGAAAAAGTGATGACTTGACTTTGAATGTGGGATTTGAGCACACTATTTGGCTATCCAGGTGAAAATGTTCTTGGAGCGACAGTAATGTGGGTTCCCAATGTAAGCTGCAGATGAGGCAGCACATATGATTTTGAGGCCATATTGAACAGATGGGCTCAGTCATGGGCTGACCGAGAAAGACAATTGGAGTAAAGAAAGAGGGAAGGGGGGCGGGGAGAGAAGAAAAAGAAGGAGGAAGACTGAAGAGAAGTATAAGAAAGAGAAGGAAGAATAGGAAAAGGCAATGAGAGGAAGGCAAAAGGATTACGAGGAGCAAAATAATCTTAAAGAGTTAAGTGACAAAATAAGAGAAAGTCATACAAACAGAAAAGGAGCAGATCAAGTTGAGGAAAAGAACCAAGATACTTGATATTCTCATTCTCAGAAATGCATGAGAATAAGTTACTTGCAAATTAAGGCACTTGTTCTACCAAGAATTTTTCTTTATTTGAAATTTAAATTTCAAGTAATTTCCATGAGGAATGTTATCAACACACACACACACACACACACACACACACACATACACACACTCCCCTTACTGATTCCTAAAATAAATTAAAAAACCAAAACAACAACAACAAAAAAGATGCCAAGACCACATTGAGGAGGTAAGGGTATTCTCTACTGTTCCTGATAATAGTCACCAAATTTAGCCTTGAAAACCATAATCAATACTTTGTCTTTATTTGAATCTGCAGTAATGATGTTGGGGATATTACTAAGCTATATATTTCTTTCTGGTGTTTATATCTGTGTATTTGTAATTTTCTTGAGTAGTTGATTTTAGTGTAAAGACTTGGGAACAGAGGTCTTTTTCAAGTTTTAATCTGACATATCATTCAAGGTCAAATTTTTGAGCCTGAAATACTAAATGTTCATATATTTACCAGATTCTGGCCTTCAATTTTTATCTCTTCTTGTGTGTGTGTGTGTGTGTGTGTGTGTGTGTGTGTGTGTGTGTATGTGCATCTCATCATGTTCATCAACTTCTAATTTATGTGACTTCACTGCCTTATAGCTCGTTTTCAATGCAGTTTGGAACAAAACAGGGTGTACATTACATAAAAAGTGACTTCTATAATCTCATCCTTTGAATTTTGATCCTGCCTATTATTTTGGGAAGTTTCCTTTATCAAGGCCAAGGTTTGGGGATAGTCAGAAGTTTTCTTTATCAAGGCCAAGGTTTGGGGATAGATAAGCAGATTCAAAAAGGGAGGAAAGTATTAAAATCATGTTTTGAAATATAATATATAGAATATATAAATATATATTTATACTATTATATATACATATAAAACATACTGTATACATAAATATATATATTTATACTGTTTTATGTATTATATATGTATATAAATACTGTAAAGTATAACTGATGCTTCAATGGCTCAGAAAAAGTGGGTTTGGGTCAATGGTGATATTAATGTCTCCTAAAAAAATGTTTAATTAAGATAGACACAAAACCAGAACTCTCTTTGGTAATGACAAGAGCCTTGACCCCCCAGCTCAATCCAGTATCTGGCTGACTGCAGACCTAGAGGGTTTTCCATTTCTCTATGTGCTGCATCTACATGTGAATATACACAAATAATTAAACATCAAGCAAATATCAGTAGGATTAGCTTGGCATGTAGGAACAAATCTTGATAAATCCTCCTCAGTAGCAATACTCAAACTATAAGTCTATGAGAGGAATACAAATTCAGCCTATTGAAATATTGTTGTGTGAGGAGAGATATTCTCATAAAATTGCTTCTCCGTCAATTCCTATTACTAAGGGACTAAAGCTATTGAGCTGTGGAACTTAGGCCAAAAAGGGGGATTTGGAAATGCAAATGAGTGATAAGACACTAATAAAGGTCTTTTATTCAGCAACACACCATCCTTGGTGCCAGGAGCTATTTTAAAGATGACTCTTAATAGTTCTGTGAAATTGGAAGCATACATACCCAAAATGGACATTTCTGGCACAGTAGCATGATAGGGTCCATTAAGAAATTCCGGTGCGTTGTCGTTGATGTCTTGAACTTTAATAATAAATTCAGAAGGAGGCTCGAGGGGTTTGCTTGTCTCCCAGTCCACTGCCTGAGCTGTGAGGGTGTACTCAGCCTTTTCCTCTCGGTCAAGTCTTTTTATAGCATGGATATCTCCAGTTACATCATTTATTTGAAAGATTGTCCCAGCTCCATCGCCTGATAGGATATACTTAATTTTTTTGCTCCCAGGATCCAGGTCTGTGTGTAGCTAAAATGAAAATTGGCATTAGTTAGTGATGGACCAACCTGCAAAATTATTTTTTAACTACCTCCTATTTGAATATCAGGTTGGTTCTTTTCACATGACATCATCGATTTCTGCTATGAATAGCAGTAGAAAGGGTGTATACAGTGGTGTGGATATCAATCAAATATAAAAATAAGGAAATTCATCTAAGCAAACAGTTTTTTAAAAGTACTATGACCTGGTTAGTACAAGCTCTTATAAGATAAAATGTTCAAGAAGAATATATAAAAATGTATGTATTCTTTTCAACTTATTGATATATTTATTTAAAGTTGTTAGAATTACCTACCCTTTATAGATCATTACCTATATGCCAAGGACTATGTGAATCACTTCTCATATTATTGTTTCCTTAATATTTATAAAAAAATAAATGAGTTAACAGTATTTCATATGAACCATGAGAAATTTGAGGTTCAATACAGCATATAATAAACTCCCCAAGGTTCACATTTGATAGAATAAAGTATGTTAGACCCAGAGTTCATTTCATATCCACCTACTATATTTATACAAACAAAAATAATGCGAATAACCTGATTTGTATTAAGATTTTATGTTTTATAGGACTTTTCTTCCTTTAATTCTTATGGTTTTTCTTGTCCAGGAAAATCATTCCTATTTTATAGAGAAGAGCATTGAGTCCAGAATATGGGAGCACTTGTTCTAGAAAAGGAACCCTTCAAAAAACGATCTAAATCCATCTAGTTCATGGCAGCCCATGGCAGCAAGCATTTATTGAACAAATATTAACTGAACTTATGTGTTAGGCAAATACTCTCCCTGAAACATGTTGGTAAGTGCTTGGGAGAATAGAATCCCTAGTTTTGAAATTCTCACCGTTTGTTCTTAAGAAGGAGACAGGAATGTTCTTATACATTATCCTCCTTTATACTGTGTTGACCTCTGTTAAAAAAAAAAAAAACTAAAATAGGGCAGCGTCTGTGGCTTTTAGTAGGGCGCCGGCCCCATCTGCCAGAAGTGGCGGGTTCAAACCTAGCCCTGGCCAAAAACTACAAAAACAAAAAAGAAAAAAAAAAACAACTAAAATAAAAGAATATATATATATATATATATATACATATATATATATATATATATAGAGAGAGAGAGAGAGAGAGATAAATGTTCATATTTTTAAAAGAAAAGTTCATCACAAAGTATTGCTTAAATGCACATATTTTCAGTTTAACTCAGTTACTTAACTATCAAAATCATTCCAGTTATCACACCATGAGATCTCAAATATTTGTTCCTTAATAAAAAAAATGCTTGTCGAAAGAAACTCCTAGAAATTCAAAAGACATTGTGTTCTCATGGGATCCCTTTTATTCAGAACAGACTCTATTGGTTTCTTCGCCAATTTAAATTGTATTTAGCGCTTCAATAAGTGAAAAGAAAGGATTATAAAAAAGACATAAAATAGCAACAAAGAATCCAAATGCATCTAGATCTCCTACTTTACTTGTGAATATTTGCAAAAGTTAAAGCATAAGATTAGACCAAATATTTATTGAATCTCAAAATGTATCCCTTTCATTTATTGTATTCAATTTATTAACAAGAACAAACATTGAAATGCCACTTTATCTTAATGAATGTGGGATTATAATTCATTAATGTGATATTAATCCTAATTCATGATCATTTTAATTTATGTGCATTTTAATATTTCCATTAGCATTTTTATTAAAAAAAGAAAATTTGAATAATATATCATTCATGGAAATTTCCATTCACATACAAGGAGTTCTTGGGAAACAGAAGGTATTGGTATGTATCACTTTCTTTTGTTTTTCCACAACATTCTGCTAATTAAAAAATAAACCATTCAAATTAGTGCTATAATTATTTATGCTAAAACTTATTTGTGGCATATTTCCTTCGATTTTCTAATATCCTCTAATTAATAAATTGTATTATAACTTTAGGTTTGGATGATCCCTTGTATTTAAAATTACCTAAGGGAGAAGAAAGAAAAAATATAGGTTTTGAAATAATAAACACAAAGCTAAGATTCAATCTCTCCACACAAATGGGAGAAATTAGCACATTTATTTGAATTTCAGTTTATCTGTCTAGAATATGGGGATGAAACTTCTACCCTTATGAACTGATTTTACAATCTGAGACTCTCCATCTGTTTGAAACAGAGAAGTGGCTATATTAAGTATCTAACAAATAAAACCATTTTGACTTCATATAATCTTCAATCATACAGCACATGCAACTATCTGAAAATATTGTGAGAAGCCAAGTTGCAATCAAAGTGAAAGCAAGTTCCCAACACATTACTGAAAGATAAGTTTACACATTATAATACTTTGAAAAAAAGGGAAAAAAATCTTAGCAAACACTGTATGATTTCTCTTTCTTCTGGAAATTTCATTTTTATTTTGTTTTATTTATTTATTTATTCACTTATTTTGAGACAGAATCTCACTTTGTCACCCTCAGTAGAGTGCTGTGGGATCATAGGTCACGGCAATATCAAACTCTTGGGCTCAAGCAATCCTCTTCCCTTAGCCTCCCGAGCAGCCGGGACTACAGGCATCCCCACAATACCCAGATATTTTCAGAGATGGGGTCTCATCTCACTCTTGCTCAGTGTAACTCCTGAGCTTAGGCAATCCATCTACCTCGGCCTTCCAGAGTGCTAGGATTACAGGCATGAGCCACTGCACCTGGCCTGGAAATTTCATTTTTAGCTTATTTCAGTAAAACCCAGATCCTGGTTGTAATGATAATCTCAGAATGAAATATTGTGTATCTATCTATATTCATTCATTTTGTCCTATTATCAGTATTTCTCTCTCTCACACACACACATGCATCCTTACACATGACTTGTTCAGACAACCAACTTGATCTCACAAAGAAAAGACTGTGGGTGTATGAAAACAGCCATTTGCAGATAGCAAAGGCACCTGAGATTCCAGATCTGACTCTCAGAAGCATTTGGGATGGATGATTCTAAGCTTCTGCTTTTTGTCTTCACATAAGTGTGTGAAGCCCTGCTCACTGCAATGCAACACTACTTCCCATGTCCACGTATCCCTCCCAAGGACACTCTGAGATGATGGAGTCAGACATCCCAGATGCACAGAAGGGTTACCTAATGTGCATCCTCTAAAGGTGTGAGTACTGTCTCCTTCAGGGGATGCTCCTGCTAATCAGGGCAGGACTAAGGACCACAGGCATAAAGTCTGGGGAGGTAGGACTCCCTAGGCTGGTGGTTGTACAAAAACCCCTCATCCATTCATTTACTAAATCCCATCCTCTTCACTGTCTTGGGGTGGAGGTACATTAATAAATGACACAGACTTGGTCTCTGCTCTCAAAGAGACATAATTTTTTTTGAGGGGGAAATAAACATAAACAAAATTTAGAGAAAGCATCTCTACTACTGTTATTACGATGATTTTTGACTGCTTATTATCTGCTTGACTTTTTAATGTATATTTATACATAAAATGGTGTTCTCACAACAAACTTGAGACCATTTTCCCAATGAAATTGTAAGATTCAGAGATTTTTTGCAGAACTTTTCCAGAGAATTCACAACCCACAAGGGATAATATTCACAGCACAAGTTTTGGAGTCCACTTGTAGATTCTCGTGCATGATCCAGGAACAATGCTAGGAGAAGGGCAGGGAGGGATAAGAACATATAGAAATTTTACTTATCTCCAACAGTAGGGGGTGGAAAGATAGAAAAGGACTTCCCAGAGAAGGATGGTGAAAACTTCAGACCTAAAAGAGGAAGAAACCTTGTTGCAGGGACAGGTAATTGTCTGGGTAAAGATCTGGAAACAAAAGAAAGCACAGTATTCTAGAAAAAAAAAAAAAATAAATAAATATTATTGAATCTGAATAGAGAAAGAGAGGTAGCAAGAAATAAGAATAAAAATGAGACAGGGGCCTGATTATGCAGAGGTGTCAAACCGAGATACAGAGTTTGGATTTGACTATTGAGATGACAGGGGACTGTCAAGGCATAGAAGGATTTCAACATGAGCCTGATGCCGAAACAATTTTGTTGTTGGAACATCTCAGAGACTGGTGTGTGCTTACAAGAAAACATTATGGATGGGGAGGGAAGGGAAGGACAGAAAGTAAACTCAGACGTCAATTCACAAAGCTGCCTCAATTCTGATTCTTAAATCCAGCTCGGCACCCAGGATCTGCCACATTTGCCACCAGATGAATCCCCACCCCCTCTGGCCACTCCCTGCAGCTGAGCTGGAGAGGCACAGAACATCAGGTGTGCAATGAATGATCGCACTCCTTCACAGTAAGTTTTCAACTTCAGGAATTGCTACATAATTGAGCTGAATTGTATTAGCATCATTACATTCTCATGGTCTTCTGTATATTTCCACAACACCTCGGAATTAAAGGACAAGTTTTTACTATATGAGTCATAGGAAGAATCATTTGCATTTCACTCTTTGTATTTCCTCTGCCCGGGAAAGCGTCTGGCGGCAATATTGTTGGAGGCTCCATAAATATTTGCAGAATAAAGTGAATGTAAAAAAGGGAAAATAAAACATTCTTCATTTGATTTTCAAAGCAATGATTTAAATAAGGAGGCAAAAGAATTTAGAAAAGCTAAACCCGGGGACCCAAATCTTATCTACAATAAATGCAAAGGCATTGAGTTTCCTTAAGTTTGTATTCAAAGTTTGCATCCAACATAGGAACTGAGGGGGCGGCGTCTGTGGCTCAGGGAGTAGGGCACCGGTCCCATATACCGAGTGTGGCAGGTTCGAACCTGGCCCCAGCCAAAACTGCAACAACAACAAAATAAATAAAATTAAAAATTAAAAAAAAACAACAACATAGGAACTGAGACTTAGAGAGTGTGATGGAAGAAACGATGGGCAAATGACAGCTAGATAGAGGGTAATGGGTGAATAACAGATGTGTCCTGATGCCAGTTACCTTATTCTCAGACACCACTGCTCTCAGAATCACAGTAAGAACTCTAATCTTCAATATCACGCACATCCCTCTCATGGTTGCGAATATTGATTATCAGAAAAAAATGCGAACTACTTCCATCCTATCGCACTGGATCCCCAGGATGCTGGAGTAATCCTAGGAGAGTAGAGCTTAATGCAAATACATTATCCGATTTATTACCAGAGTATGACTTAGTTACCAGAGAAGTTAAGACTGGGTCATGCTGCCTACCCCGTCCTCTAAAACGAGACGGGAATTGGAACTAGGTAAACTGCAGGTGGAATCGCTTCCTCATCTGAAAATCAGACAGTTCTGGCATCAGAACTTATTTTGAAATTGCACTTTATCCAGCCAGAAGAACAGCATGGGAGAGTCTCTCCAATTTCCTATCCTCCTCTTCAGAAGTTCCTGGGGAGAAAATAGCCATCTTTTAGAACACAAAGAGTTAACGGAGATCGCTGCAGGACAAATCTCTGCTGGTCCCCACTTCTCATGAACCTGCTCACCTTTGGAGCAGAGAGCAAGCCCAGCATTCTGGAATCACATGACACCTCAGCACTATCTTCTCAGTACCTGGCATAGTGCCTGTGGGTGCAATGGCCTGTCATGGGGAATGGACTATCATCCTTAAATCACAGCCATCAGGATCAAGAAGGAACAGGGTACTTGATCGCAGTATTAGTTTTTGGATGATAGCAATGCAGGACTTCAGTCTAGAGCAGGCACATGTTTAGGCTGCTAGGAGAGTGAAAAGGCAGGTCAGGGAAACCCAAGAGAGGCAGAAGGGTTCTTTGAATGGTTCTGAGCAGCCCTCCACAAGGACCAGAAGTTAGCCTTGAACTGCTCATTTTAACTTCTAGTTCAGTATTCTTGGGTACTATAGAACATCTCACAAAGGATATTGACCAAATGTGAAACATCCCATTAAAGAAAGAGTGAGGTCTTATCATTGAGGGAAATAAAATAAAACAAAGTAAAGCAAAAAACTAGACAACTACATGTTATTTATATGTTAGAGTTAAATAAAGCATCATATTATGATGGTAGATGATGACCATACAATTTATAAAATGTTTTTACATTAAAATATTGTACTGCTACAGTAAATCTAAATAATCCAAATATAATTATTTTTCATTCAGTCACTCCATTCTTAACAAGTTGTAAAAGTAAATTACATCATAAAATGTAAACCAGGTGATTGGCATTAAAAATACCCAAAGACTTTAGTTAAGATCAGACTGGGAATATGTAATGACCTTTATGATCACATACTCTTAAAAAATTATAGCTCAGTGAAATAATAACAGCTCTCAAAATAATTGTCAACCAAATCGAGTTACCCTTAAATTTGTCTTAAGAGGTAAATAGCTAGATACATTTCCTGATTAAATAAAAAGAACACAACACCCTACACTGGAAATCAATGCTGCTTAATAGAACAAATAAATGAATTAATTAGTTCTAATACTTTACAGCAGGCAAATGTATAACATTTGGTAACTCAGACATGTGTCCCTGGTATTTTAGGAGTGAGACTATTGAAAAGCATGACCTGGCCATGGGGACAGGTGCCCAGAGAAATAGAAAATTGTAAAGAAGTCCAAATAACTTGCTGTTTGGGGCTGTGGACACCTGAAAATCCAGTCAGAAAAGGGAATGTGTTTCTTGCTCTACTCTTTTAAATGGGTGAGTTCCACGAGGGCAGGTCATCTACGTACCTTATTTAACACTACACCCAACAACAAGCATGATTCTTGGCACATATTAAATGCTCACTAAAGTCTGTTTTGTCTCTCTTATTTGCCTGCATAGGATTGATCTTATGCCCTACACCTACTCAATGATTTTGCAAGCATGAACATTTCAGGTGACAGAAGCAGATGTATCCTTTTGAGTCAGATTTCATATCATGCACATTTTCACATAACAGTGTAGAGACCATCAGAAGAGCACAAGCAGTCAGTGTGGAAACCTCCTGATTCCCAAGATGAGGGGTAGACACAATAGAAAAGTCTACCTAGGCTTGGCACCTAAAGCACAGTGGTTATAGCCACATACACCAAGGCTGGTGGGCGCGAACCTGACCTGGGCCAGCTAAACAACAATGACAACTGCAACAAAAAATAAATAGTCTGGTGTTGTGGCAGGCAAAAGTAGTCCCAGCTACTCGAAAGGCTGAGGAAAGAGAATCGCTTAAGTCCAAGAGCTTGAGGTTGCTGTGAGCTGTGATGCCACTGCACTCTACTGAGGGTGACATAGTGAGATTCTGTCTCAAGAAAAAAAGAAAAAAGAAAAAAAAAAGGAAAGAAAGAAAAAAAGAAAAGTCTGCCTAGTTTGCCAACAATAGGTATTTAATATATAAATTTACATGGCATGCAAATAAAATCACATGGTACAGGAACATCTGTAAACCAATTCATCCTGCAAATTTTGAAATAGAATTGACGTGGAAAATAGAAAGGCAGTATAAGGCCATGCATGGTGGCTCACGCCTGTAATCCCAGCACTCTGGGAGGCCACAGTGGATGGATTGCCTGAGCTCACAGGTTGGAGACCAGCCTGAGCCAGAGCGAGACCCTGTCTTTAAAAATAGCCGAGTGTTGTGGCATGCACCTCTAGTCCCAGCTACTTGGGAGGCTGAAACAAGAGAATCGCTTGAACCCAAGAGTTTGAGGTTGCTGTGAGCTGTGACACTACAGCACTCTACCGAGGGCAACACAGTGAGACTCTGTCTCAAAAAAAAAGGAAGGAAGGAAGGAAGGAAGGAAGGAAGGAAGGACGGAAGGAAGGAAGGAAGGAAGGAAGGAAGGAAGGAAGGAAGGAAGGCAGGCAGGCAATATACCCAATAAATTGGCTAATAATAATGTAAAGGGAGGATATTGACAAGAAGACGCTGACAGACTCTTTCCCAAGAGACTTTCCGAGCCGACATTCATGACCTTGGCAAATTTGCTACCGTCTTCTGTCTGGACCACAACTTACCAAGTTTGCAAACATGATGTGTCAGCCCTAAGGCTAATCCATTGCTCTTTAGGTAGATTCTAATAAAGTTCTCAAGTCTTTTTTTTTTTTTTTTTTTTTTTTTTGAGTCAAGGTAGTAACAATAAATAGCATTTTCAGAGTCTAGAATATTTAAGTTATCTTCATGGGCACAATTTCTCATGACACAAAGCCAAACCATCTTTGTCGACAGGTTTCAGAGAAAGGGGAGTTAGGTGGATTAATTTTGTAATGATGCCAGAAAATAAAATCACTTAAATATTCCTATTTTATAAAAAAAAGTTTCAAAACCACTCTTTAGAGTCCCAACATTTTTATTCTTAGGATTTATGTTTTCCTTTGTGTACTGGGATGGACACTCAATATCTAACTAGCAACCGCAGGAAAAATAAGACAAGATACCCCTTTACTAGGTACAACATATGTATGCTGGTAACAGCCTGGTTAAAATGTTAAATCATATAGCGTTGGAAGTCAGTATATTTCTCTAAGCCAACCAAAGATTTAAAGAGTAATAGTTCGGATTATGGGATCTGTGATTAGAGTCTGATAAGAAACAGAAGTGGTTTGGAAGAAATATACAGAGAAATTTACTTAACCCTCTCCAAGACTCAATTCTGTTATTTGTGGAATGTTTTCAGTAACATTCCCATACTAAACATACTAACATTTTGTAGTAATTAAAATGTGACAATAGATAATGCTATTAAAGGCTTGATATGTTCCAGAAACTATGATATTCAAATAAAAATTTACATAGTGTAGATTGCTGTGGGCATTAAATTTAGGAAATAGAGCCATAAGTTCTGCCCAAGTTTGGACTATTGGCTAAGAAAATATATATCTCAACATATTCTGGGTAAGAATTTAATGTACAACATTGTAATAAAAATAAGAATTTAACTTCTTGAGTTAAATGATCTAAGCACAATCTGATTTTAGCCTATTACCCATGTTGGGCCAGTTACCTAATATTACATAGCTGGTACTTACTCACCAGTTCAATAAGTAATGATAGTAGATCTTGAAGTTTTCTTTCTTCTTACTAAATAATTATAAGCTTAGAAGTGGAAGAAGGGAGGTCAATGTGCATTGGGTCAGAAAATAAAAGCTTGCATGGGCAAGAGTGTGGATGGAGAGTAATAGTGGACCAATTACTAAAAAGATAATTAAGTGAATAGATCAAAGAGAGGATGGATGGACAGATGGATAGATGAATTAACGGGCTCATAAGAAAAATAAGATGAAGAATATGGATGGGTGAATGATTTTATTGGACAATGCATGGGTGAAGGAAACAGTAGGTAAAGGATGGGTAACTAAATGAGATTCTCAGTCATCCCTCCTTTTATGAATCAATGCACATCAAATGTTGTGAATCAATGGATGAAAAAACCTGTGGATGTATTAGGTGAGTGGATAGGCTGGAAGGATCACAAAGTCTCTCACCAAAGGACAGGTTTGGGGAAAACATAATAACTATTTTGTCTTAGAGCATTATCCCCTATAATACACTAAAGCAAGCATTGAATTGAAAGTTCGATTATAAATGAGAAAAAATTCTTAGGTGAAGACTTTTTGTGTGTCTTCAGAAAGAGATGGATATGAATATGGATATAGATAGCTATCCATTTTTTAAGGAAGGAGGGAATTGTATGTTTGGTGTATGTAAACAATCAAGTAACACGTGATGTAACTAAGACGTGTAAGATTAGAAAAAGTCACCCAGGATTAGCAGCTAAACAAAAGAATTGGATTTTAAAGATATAGATTTAAAAAAAATTCAGATTGATATGAGAATACAAATGTTTAGGTTACATTGCTTTTTCTTCCAAGGTAAAGTTCAGGTAGTAGTTGAACCCTTTACCCAGGGAGTGTGCTATGTACCCCAAAATTGTGCACAATAGGTGAAAACTTGCCAATCACCATCCCACATCCCCTTCCTCTCCCCCCAACTAGAATATACTTGTGATTTTCTTTCATGTTGGCTTATAGTTGTATCCAAGTGCCTATCAACTCATAAATGGATTAAAGATATTGATTTTAAAACAGATATAAAAGCCATTTTCTGAATGGCAAGTGGAGCTTTCAGTTGTATTATCAAAGAGAGAGAAATAATGTTGTGTCAATGTTCATCATGTGTCAGAGTCCTTGATTAACCAGAGTACTAATAGGAGTTAATAATAAGAGATAGATTTCTGATGTGGTAATCACAATTACTTGCTAAACAGGATGTATCTTGTTAAGGAAGTAACAAGAGCACAGTGGGGAAGAACACCGTGGCTAACCAAATAGCAATTATCCAGTGACTCTGACATTTTATATTTATAATGGGAGTGTGAGGAAATCAAAATGCAGTGAGTTGGAAAAGCATTACAACTGATGTAAAAACAGAGATACATAAAACATGGATTTAGTTTGGGCCATATATTAATGGTATGGTGTGTCACATCTTATAGGTTTATTTGTGTGTGTGTGTGTGTGGTCAAAAACTTGATAAAAACTTAGCTGAGTGACCCAGTCTTAACCCTTGAGCAATGTCAACAGTCTCATTTAATGGCTTGTAAGAATGCAGAGGCTCATGACCAAAATCATTATTTCACAAAAATAACTGCATTTTCAAACTTCAACTATGACAACTCAATGGGTGGATAAATGGGTTGATGAATGGACAGATGAATGGGTAGACAGATAAGAGAATCAAGAGGAAGAGAGTGGATAGGAAAGGGTTTTATCGAAGAATTCATGGGTGGATGAAAGAGCACAGGAGAGGATGGCTAACTACAGAAACTCCCAACATCCTTCATTTTTCATAAATGAGAATCATAAGACCTGGGTTGGATTAAAACTAGCAGATAGGATTTCATACCATCCACTCAAATTTTTCCTACATTAAGTTCCTCTTCCCAAAATGATACTAACAAGGCCATCTGCACTAGTTTCAAAAATCTTCCCAGATAATAGTATGTGAAAGCTTTGTTTTTGTTTTTTAAGTTTTTATTTTATTTTATTTTATTTTTATTGTTAAACCATAGCTGTGTACGTTTGTGCAATCAAGGGTTACAATGTGCTGGTTTCATATACAATCTGAAATATAATCATCAAACTGTTCAACGTAGGCTTCATGGCATTTTCTTAGTTATTGTATATAGACATTTGTACTCTGGATTTAGTAGGTTTTGCCTGTACCCATTTCCTTTACCAGGTATATACCCAGAAGACCAAAAATCACAATATAACAAAGACATCTGACCAGAATGTTTATTGCAGCCCAATTCATAATTACTAAGTCAAGAAAGAAGCCCAAGTGCCCATCGACCCACAAATGAACTAGCAAATTGTGGTACATGTATAGCATGGAATATTATGCAGCCTTAAAGAGAGATGGAGACTTTACCTCTTTCATGCTTACATGGATGGAGCTGGAACTTATTCTTCTTAGCAAAGTTTCTCAAGAATGGAAGAAAAAGTATCCAATGTACTCAGACCTACTATGAAGCTAATTTATAGCTTTCATATGAAGGCTATAACCCAACTATAGCACAAGAATATGGGGAAAGAGCCAAGGGAGGGGAATGGAGGGGGGAAGTCAGGGTACAGGGAGGGTAATGGGTGGGGCCACACCTAGGGTGCATCTTAAGAAGCTTTGTTTTTTTAACTCCTACTCTCTCAAGCACCATTATCCCTGTACAATCACCCTTCTGTATACATGAGTTTCATATCTTTAGAATCAACCAATCTCAAACAGAAAATTCTATTTGAGATTGGTTGATTCTAAAGACGTGAATCAAAGATTAGTTTGATTACTAAACTTTATTAGTGAAAGTTAAAAAGAAATACAAAAATTAAAAATAATACTTCTTTTAAAAACACAGCATAACAACTATTTACATGGCATTTGCATATATTACATATTAAAGACCCATTGAGTAGTTTGTATATTATATGCTTGGAACCAGATGTATTTCAGATCACTGATATTTTTCAGATTTTGGAATATTTACATATAATAAAGACATTTTAGCAATAGGACTGAAGTCTAAACTCAAACTTCATGTATGTTTCATATACCCTTTATACACATAGTCTGAAGGTAATTTTATACAGTAATTTTCATAATTTTGTGCATCTGTCACATGAGATTAGTTGTAAAATTTTCCACTAGTGGCATGGAATTGGTGGCCCAAAATCTTTAGATTTTGGAGCATTCTGGATTTCAGATTTTCAATTAAGGATGTGCACTTTGTAATATAGAGATGATTCAAAGTATAAAAGAAGATGTGCATAGGTTATATGCAACACTAAGCCATTTTATAATATATAATGAGCTTGAACATTTGCGAATTTTGTTACTGGGGAAGGGGATACTCTGGAACCAATCTCCCAAGCATACTGAGGGATAACTGTAAGGCAGATTTAGAAACAGAGGCTAGCATTTCATTAAATTGTCTGAATTAAATGCTAATAATCCTGCAATGTTATAAGTGTGTCTGTGTGTGTGTGTGTTTTGTAGGTATCTCCACTCGCATGCCATCAACAAAGCCTGAAATTTGGCTGGGAAAAAAAAAAAAAAAAGCAACAGTAACAAAACTTCAAAGGAAACCTGAAAAATCAAGATGCCCTTAGTGTTTCACACAATAAATAGATCTACATATAAATCAATCTGTGTATCTCCTACATTAATAATAAAATTCGCTTTTTATGAAAACAGAATATTTTGTTCCATTTCTAAATCAAAACCAAAAATAATCCTTTCAAGCCCACTTGAATTGCTTCCCTGCAAAAATTCAGATGGTAAAGCCTTAACTTCCAACTCCTCAGCATAAGATTCTAATTGGGAATAAGAACTTTTAAAAAGTGACTGAGTTGTGTGGTGCCTATGGCTCAGTGGGTAAGGCGCCGGTTTCACATACCGAGGGTGGTGGGTTCGAACCCAGCCCCGGCCAAACTGCAACAACAAAAAAAAAAAACAGGCATTGTGGCAGGCACCTGTAGTCCCAGCAACTCAGGAGGCTGAGGCAAGAGAACTGCCTAAGCCCAGAAGTTGGATGTTGCTGTGAGCTGTGATGCTAGGGCACTAAAGTGAGACTCTGTTTCTTACAAAAAAAAACAAAACAAAAAAAACTGGACATTGTGGTGGGTGCCTATAGTTCCAGAGACTTGGGAGGTGAGAGTCTGAGATTGCTGTGAGTTGTGAATCAATGGCACTCTACTGAGGATGACAAAGTAAGATTCTGTCTCAAAAAAAAAAAAAAAAAAAAAAAGTGATTGAGTTAAAAAGAAGCTGTTAGGATGGGCCCTGATCCAATCTGACTTTAAGAAGAAGACATTTGGACACAGAGAAAAGACACCAGGGTTGAGAGTGAATAGAAGAACGAAGATGTGAGGACAGCAAGGAACCATCCCCCAGCCCCAGGGAGAGGGCTCAAGACTCTAAACCGGCTGAAACTTTGATCTTGGGCTTCTAGACTCTGGAATCATGAGAAAATTAAGGTCTATTCTTTCAGGCACCCAGTCTGTGGTGTTTTGTTATGCCAGTGCAAGCAAACTAATATATCTTCCTAAAGCACACGAGCTACTTATCACATCAAAATATATTTGACTGGCACACAGTGGCGTCTGTAGCTTGCAGTGATGCTTGCTGCTCAGGTATGATTCTATATAATAGGTGAAGTAAATGTAACAATAGCTCTGGGAAAATATCCAGGCCAGAATTTCCAGAACTTGTAAATATGTAACCTTATGCACCTGTCAAAAGGGGCTTTGCAGATGTTAACTCAATTAAAGACTTTGGGATGGGGAGATTATTCTGGATTATCTAGGTGAGCCCAATCTAATCACATGGGGATTTAAAGGAAAGGCCCTTTTCTTTCCATGTTCAGCAGGAGATATGAGTGGAAAAGAATGGTCAGAGAGATGCAACCGTGCTGACGTTGGAGTTGTAAGAATGGGGACACCAACCAAGAAGTGTGTGTGTGTGTGTGTGTGTGTGTGTGTGTGTGTGTGTGAGGGGGAGAGAGAGAGAGAAATGTGGCAGTTGCACTAGAAACAGATTCTCCCCTAGAGGCTCCAGAAAAGGATCACAACCCACGCAGTTATCTGTACCTCACTTCAGTCTGACCTGTGTTGAACTTTGACCTATAGAATGATATAGAACAGTACATTTGTTTTATTTGAAGCCACTGATTTTGAAGTAATTATAACAATTATATATAATAACACTAAGAAAGATAATCAATACATCATTTTCAATTAATATAGCAATATTAGTAAAATCTTGTAGAAATGTGGCTCTGTTCACATATCAGATAGCCAGTAACTTTGGATAAACCTCATTTCTTTTCTAATTGTACCTTCCTTCATTTGTAACATAAAGGAAGGATACTAGATTACGTTTCAGAACATGGAGACATGTCATTCCTGCTTTTCAGCTATTTGATGTTTTTCAATATACTACCATGCATACTCCCCCAGAAAGCACACTGCTGCCACAGCCACCGGGATAACACATAACCTACTCATTTGATTATTCTGCCAGTTTTTCAAGAACCTTAATTGAGAGTTTGCCTACCCTAGACATATTATATTCATTTTCTGTTATTTCATTTAATTATCACAACAACCCTGAGCCGCACATACTGGACTCCTCGTCTTGCTGAAACTGAAGATCAGGCAGAGGCAATCGCTCAAAATCACATGGAGCAAGTGGGAGAAAAGTTTTCAACTCCAAGACTATTTGCTTCTCACGCTCATGCTTGTATTATTGCTCCAAAATCGTGTGCCAGAACCAAGCATGGGGAAGGAAAAATAAAAGACAGCATCTGAAACCAATGACGTCACTGTTTGCAAAACTATAACATGTTTAGCATTTTCTTTTTATCATAAATCTCATATAGAACCTGTTTGTTCAAAAGTAGTCTTGTATGAATTAAAGTCAAGGTAAGACTTGTCATCCCTATGGCATAGAGTGGGAAATTTATCTGGATCTAATAACCTCTGGAAACCTGCAAAGCCAAATGAACACATCTGAGTCAGAAGTTCCCAAACTCACCTGTGGAGAGGCGTTTAATGAATGAAAAGTCCTAAAATGGGGTTGGAGGTGGGGGATGAGATTGCCAGTAGAAAAATCTTTTGGGAAATCTAGCACACCTGGGAGGTGATGATGGGGATTTGCAGAAAACAATGACACCTGGGGGAGTTGTCAGATACAGTTTGTAAAGCAGACCCTATCACTGGAAAATACCTACTCAAGTAACCATGTACCTGCTCTTAAAAAATAAACTAAGACCACCTTTCTTTCTTTTTTTTGCAGTTTTTGGCCGGGGCTGGGTTTGAACTCGCCACCTTCAGCATATGGGGCCTATGCCCTACTCCTTTGAGCCACAGGCACCACCCAAAGACTACCTTTCTTTACACATTCAAAAATACCAATAATATAACATCAATTGAGTACATAATGGATGCTTGATACATAATTTTGAATACAGGAAGATGTTCTATAAATCCTACCTCATTTTTTTCTCCAAGTATTGATACGTATCTGTGATAGGAAACCATAGGTGGATATGTGCCTTCACAACTTCATTACCACTCTGATCATAAGAAAAGTTGTGTCTGGCCTAGTACATTCTTTAACCACAATTAAACTGTAAAGTCAATTAAATTTCTTTGTATTGATTAGATATGCTGGTTTTATTTGCAATGAAAAGTTCAGAGAGCTACTACACAGACAGTAATAGACACGGAAAGGAGAGAGAATAAAAGTGGCAAAAATATTATGTGGGCAGGAGTTAGGAAAGATTTGCTTTTTTGACATATTTATTTACTTTCAATTTTGGTGTATCTAAGGAGAGACATAAAAATTGGGGAACACTTACAAATGTGAAAGATCATCAGAGATACAAAAGGAAAAACTGTGCCTAAAAGGTTTCCTTGAACAATAACAATATAGACTTCACTTCGGCATATTATGAAATAATAACATGAAAGAAACACATTGATTTTCAATTATTGTTGTATGTGAGAACTGAAGGTTCTTTGACAGTGACCTTGTGCTAAGACAAAGGCTTGATGTACTTCAACACTACACAAATCACTTGCCTATTTGTTTGTGTGTGTGTGAGAGAGAGAGAGAGCGAGCGAGCTTGCAGGTGGAAGCAGGTAAGAACTGAGGAGAGAGCCTGAAGGGATAGAAAGCTACTGTGTCCCTAGAGGCTGAGTTCATTCACCTATTGTTGGGAGTTCTGGGGGGGCTGTTGTGTTGTTTTGTTTTTGTTTTTTGAGACAGAGTTTCACTATGTTGCCCTCGGTAGAGTGCTGTGGCATCACAGTTCACAACAACCTCAAACTCGGGCTTAAGTGACTCTCTTGCCTCTGCCTCCCAAGTAGCTGGGACCACAGGTACTAGCCACAACACCTGGCTATTTTGTTGTTGCTGTTGCCATTGTTGTTTGTCAGGCCTGGGCTGAGTCCAAATCTGCCAGCTCCAGTGTGTGCGGCTGGCGCCCTCGCTGCTGAGTTACAGGCGCCAAGCCTATGGTGTTTTAAAGACTGGCTGGTCTTCAGGGTACAGGACAGTTTTTCTCCATAGCCCGTGGGGCATGGACCCATGAGATGATGAGATTCCATCTGCCTTGTGCATCTTTCCTGAGCCTTGGGAGACAGGTTCATCATAAACCTGGGCTTCTGTTGTACCCCTTGCTGTAAGTAATAAACCCAACCCACTTCACAGAACTTGTTGCATGTATGAGTGTTCTGTCTCACCAGATTAATGCACGTAGCAAAAGTACAGCCCAAATGCAGTGAACTGAAGTGGTAACTAGTACACTGTGAACCTGCTTTGTGCAGGTTATTAAAATATTCTGCCAAGAAGCAAAGCTGTAGGGTTGGTAAAGTTCCTACCTCTATAGGAAGCACCTATACCAGGATTTGGACCTGAGTCCTGGAAGAAACAGGAATATCTAGAGTAGCAGTTCTCAAGGAATGGTCCACACCCCTGTGGATATCTTTAGGACTCTATCAGGGTGTCCAGAAGATCAAAGTTATTCACCTTTAAAAAATTATATTAACATTTGTACCTGGTAGTACATATGTAAGGTCGGATAAAACTGTTCCCACATTAGTTCCAATCAAAGAAGTGGCTCCTAGCTCTACCAAGAGTTACGACATTCATTACCTACTCCTAGGTTTAAAAAAAATCCAGTTTCACTTAAGAATATCTTTGATCAGGCTGTAAAAAAATATTAATTTTATTAAACCTCATATTTTTAATATTCTGTGTAATGAAATGGCACTACGATGCACTTCTGCTATGTACTAAAGTATGAGTGTTGTCTTAAAGATATAACTTGTTCCAGTTGCATGCTGAATTATGGTTTTTATGGGAACTCATTTTCTTGGAAGAACAAGTGGCAAACTACAGTCACTCTGATTTGTATATTTATCATATACTTTAGAAAAACATAAATACAACTAGCTTATGCTTTCAAAGATAAACAGTATTTGTTGCCTAAATCAAAATTTGAGCTTTCAAGCAAAGATTAAATTTTAGAAAATCTGTAAACACCCCTGTGAGATTGTAGCTAATAAATACTTAAAGATTTTTCTGTGAGATTGCTGACATTACCGAATATGATTTTTATATTATTTAATAAAATTTAGAAGTTTTGTATAGCTCACTCAGCAAACCAATATTTTTCAAATACATGATGTCATAAAATTAAATCAGCAATAGATCTATTCAAAGTGCAAGAGAGACCAATGATTTAATGTAGCAGAGTACAATTAGCTTTTAAGGAACTACAAAGATTTTAATGCAGTTATCTGAAAATAAAACAGTCATTTGAAAAGGTTATTAAAATGCCCATGCTTTGTCCAAGTACGTATTTATGTAAGGGTAAGTTTTCATCACATGCTTCAACAAAAACCACAATTGCAACATATTGGATGACAAAGTGGGTATGAGAATCCAGTCAGAGTCTATTAAGCCAGAAATTAAAGAAATTTTTTAAAACGTCAAACAATATTGCCTTTCTCACTATTTTTCTGCTGTACAAAGTGATTTTCATTAAAATATATAAGTTAGGTAACAGTTTATAGATTTATTATTTTTATTTTTATACTTTTAAAATTCCTCAACTTGAATTTCTACTATGGCAAACATTAGTCAATACTATTTACATAAACCGAAGCTAAGAATCCTCATTGAGTTGAAGGAGGACAAAGGAGTCATGTGACCAGAACAACTTAGGAATTACCTATCTGAATTTAATATACCTATTCATTCTAAGAAAGTATATTTTTAAAAGATTACATGCAATTTAGTGTGTAGACGTAGGCTGCTCATTTGGAATGTAAGAACAAGAAAGAGAAGTGGGGTGGTAGGCTGGACGGTGAAAACAAGAAAAGAAGGAAAGAATAAATAAGTAAAAACAAATGACAGGAAACAGTATCTATTTAAAAATTTAACATGTCTCAGACATTGTACTTGGGACTACCAAAAATTATCCCATTTACATAGTCCTGTGAGGAAGATAACAGGAGCATGAGACAGCCAAAACTTTCATAGTGACCTACATATATACACAGTATAGGCTTAGAACACTGTAAACTTCAGCAAGACTCAGAATCACAGGTAATAACACAGATTACTGGGCCCTCTCCAGCAATTTTGATATAGGGCAAAACATTTGCATTGGTAAGTTCCAAAGTGATGCTTATGTTGTTGATCAAGGCACCACACTTTGAGGACCACTGACTTAGATATCAAAAAGTTATTTCTTTCTGCGGCTGTTATTTTATGTTTTTGATCCTGAAACATTCTAAGTGGAATTGCTTTATTTGATGATGGCAAATGTCACTTTTAATAAATTATTCAAAATGTTTCTCCTAGAGAATAATCAATTTCAGGTTCTAAACAGTTTTAAGGTCTTTCAAGTATTTTGTGTCTGGAACATTTAATTACGTGGAAATATAATTCAATGATTACTTATAATGACTTCTAATACTCCTACTGTGCTCCCAGCCTTCAGGTTCTCATCCGTTCCTCTTTTTAGAGAATATGGGAGATTCACTCTTCTTTAAGAGTCAAGTATCATGACAAATTTACCTGCTGACCCAGACCCATACATACATGAAACACTTAATAACAAAGTCCTTTCCCCATCTTTGACCTCTACATCACTACTGAAAGTTGCTGGAAATAATAAGCTCACTCGACATTATCAGTGTGTGCTAGCGTGTGCCCATGTGAAGGTTAAAGAGCATCACACTCAAAAATTGCACTCATAAATATACAGAATCTTGGTGATTGATGGAACTATATAATCAGGATAAATTAATATTAGTTTCTATAAAAAAAAAGACAAACATTTAAAACCTTCTTATATAGGCATGTAATCATCTTTAGTTGCTGCAACTCTAACTAAAATTTAGCCTATTTTTAGCATCCCTTCCTGTTTTGGCAAAAAAAGCAAATAAACACACACACAGAGAGACACACAACAATTTAAATGCAGAGCTGTTAGTCGTCCTGGGGAGGATTATTTGTAAGACACTCTTAATATACAATTTCCATACAGTCACTAATTGTTCCTTACTTTAAAATGTATTGTTCTGAGAATGAGATGCAGTTGGTAATGTAAATACCAGCCCGGCAGAGGATACTACTCTGCATTAGCAAACACATCATTATTCAGTCATAATTAATACACTTCTAAAATAAAGTGTTGACAGCACTCTTATTCAAATATATAGCATATGTTTATAGTCTCACACATTGAGGTACACACATAATTATAATATATGTGTGAGAGCAATTGCAGAGGCAGGCCAAAGAGCCCTGCTCATGCTAATTGAAAACTGCCATTGTCCAATTTAAAGCAGGTGAGACCCTGGGGTGGCAACACTGTCAAATGCCTATCAGACATGGCTAGGCTGATTACATTACAAGGCAAAATACAACCAAAAGAGAAAATAAGTTTTTGCTGTTCTTGTAGTGGTTGTTTTAATTGAACACTGAGAAGCTAGTGGAAATTAGGATACTCACTGTTTCTTCTTACGTCTGTTATGAGTTGAGCTCAGTGGAATAATTTATTATTATAGAAAATATCGAGTAACTCAGAATGTTCACCTTTCACAAAATAGACACCTTTTGGAGGAGAATAATTATCCTTGTCAGAGCTGTGACTTTGATGACTTTAGTTAGAGAAACTAAAGAATGCATTATTATATTATTCTTTTTATTTGTCTTCTTTTGAGCTCATTAGAAGTAATTAACATACCATGTGTAATTACAGAGGAATTACACCACACTTACTTCAAAGCACCATGCACCATGACTGCCAAGGGGAGTTTATACTTGGGTCATTCTTCTGCAAGAGTATAAGATTCTATTCCTTTGAGAGAATGCTACACCATGAATGTTATGAAATCAAGACTTATAGTAAAAGCCCATTTACCCCATAAATGATTTGACTTTAGAAATTTTCATTTCTAGTCAGGGAAAATAAAAAAAAGCAAAACAAAGTCTCTAGCATTATTGTTTAAAAAATGACTACTACTACCAGGGTTGGGTCAGAAGGTGGCAAGATAAGTTAAAGGAGCAAAAGGAAAAAAGGATAAAGAAGGAAACTGTCAACACAGGCGGTATTTACAATCTGCCATGTGCCATGTGCTGTTCAGATGAACTTTTTGTGCATTACTTTATTTTCACAATCTGACACCAGGTAGTTCTTATTTTTCTCATTTTACAGATGAGAAATATGAGATACAGGATAGTTAAGTAATCTGTTCGAGATCACACAATCACACAAGGGAATAAGGAACAGAACCATGGAAGAGGGTCTTGACTCCGAAGGGGTGTGTGTGTGTGTGTGTGTGTGCACATTTACCTTAGGAATGGGGGGAAAAATCTGTGCTCCAAACATGGAAAGAATAAAATAGAATGAACATTTGTTGAGGCATTTGATCCTTCGGCAGTGTATTTAAATCTTAAGACAAGAAATAGGAAAACAGATATTTGAACCCAAGTACACCTGACAGCAACCCATTAATCTCCAGCACCTCACATTTCTTTCCAAAGTCTTCTGATGTATTTATAGACAGTTTTTCTTCCCTGTCTTTGTAACACCTTCCAAATTAACACCTTGATCTGTGTCCTTGTTTGCTATTTCCTCTAAAGGGTCAACTCTTCAATTCAGCAAACAGATGAAAACCATTAGGTGGTAGAAGGACTTTTTTATGTCCTTAGGTTTCTGTGACACCTAACAGATGGAGCATATGCCCACAAATGACCTAGCATTTAGACAATTGTCTGTGCAGCAGGAACAGTCAGGAGGCAGTGTGCTCAGTCACAAGGAAGCACTATTAAATGATTCATAATTTTGATTCAATAGGTTCCATTATTTCTTTTGTGAGTCTTTGTAAGTCTTGTTAATAGTAATGGCAATTATATGCAGACACGTACTGGAGTTGGGCATCCAGAGTGTGCTGAGCTAATGGCAAGGTTTGGGAGGAAGAAAAGGCTACAAAAGGTCCTCACTTAAGATGTTACGCACTTTTTATTTGAAGTGGCTAATTACCGCCATTGAACTCTACCATTAGTACCTTTCATGAAAATTTCAAGGATAAAGTATAAAAAACAACAGATGCATTAGAAGCCAGAACTTGAGCTGCTGCCTGTGATCTCAGGGCTCCCCGAGTTAGCCTTTGGGGATCATTTATACTCACATCTTTCCCCTCCTCCTTTTTGCCTTGATTTACTTGTCACATGAAGGCAACGCAACGTCACCAGACAGCAAAAAGAGTCTGAGCTTTGAAGTCACTCAGTCCTCACCTCCAAGCCCAGTTTTGTGATTTAAATATCATGTAGCTTTAGACAAATCATTTTATTTTTAACAGCTTCAGTTCTCACATCAATATAGAAATAATAATATCTTATAGAGTCAGTATGATATTTACAATAAGCAGAGTATGTCTGTTAACTGACAATTACAGACACATGGGGTATAGATAGGTACAGGTATTGTAGATATAGATCTGGGTTCACCCAATATTATTTTATTTCTACTTGCATGTATCTTCACTAAACACACACTATATTTTTTTAAATTGTGAAATTATGGACATTATCTATACACAAATATATATATATGTGTGTGTGTGTGTGTATGCATATATATACATACATGTTTACAATCTTACCCAAAATTATATATTTACCAAATATATATACTTACCAAAATATATATATTTTGTGAAATTATGAACATTATCTATACACAAATATATATATATATATGTGTATGTGTGTGCATATATATACATATATGTTGGCAATCTTACCCAAAAATTCTACTTGAAATAATGTTAAACTGCAATTATACTTTTAGCTAGATACACACCTCCCAGAAAATTGAATGTCAAAAAGTTTAGTTAATAATTCCATTGAAAAGTCACTTCACTCACTAGTTCTGTTACTCAAAGCTCAATTTCTTGTTTACTCAGTTGTTACTATATTAGCATCTGTGGTGCCTGATCAACAACTCTTCCAGTTCAGGCATTGTCCAACTCTGTGCCAGCAGCAGCATCTGTAATGAAGCCTCAGGAGCTAGAGGAAGAGGGGCCACCTGTCCAATATGACCTGCAGCATGATACGAAATTGAAGCTTCAACTTTTATCAACCTTAAATGTGATTATAGAAGATATCATTTAACAAAAGGGTCATGCTACTTTAAAATATTTGAAAATCATTGCTCTGAATATTATAATACCTATTCCTAAACTACATAGGAATACATGAGTACCCCACTGTAATGCCCATATCACATAATCAATCCTTCCCTTCAGTAGAGTTACATCCATTCATTTGTACTTTGCACACAGTAGTTGCATTTTTGTGACTTATATTAAAGAATGTTAGAAATTAAAAGTCCTATGAAACACTTGGCTCTGAGATTACATGACTAGAGTCGAGGTGCCACTAAGAGAAAAGGCTTACGTGAAAATAAGTATTCCCACCTCTAAGATAGTAACCACATTTCCTGAGATGAGCCAGTGTATTTTATCTTAGGGGTATATTGATTTGTATACTAGTTTTTACACTTCACAATGGATACACGCAAGCTGAGGGTCAAATTTTGGGTGCCATCCATAAGAAAGTTATAGGAACTCTATTATTATATAATTTTGTGTATTTACCAAATTTACCATGCCATTTTTGTTCCTATGTTTGTTTTCTATTTTCCTGACTTTGTTCTAAAGTATGGCTAATATATATGATTTTGTCAGTGATTTTTATGGGTTTTCTTTTTTTTTATGTTTTGTTTCAGTTTTATTTTAAAAACATGCATTTTTTTAGTTATAGCTTTAATATGCTGAGATAAATAAGGGATAATTACCTTGGAGATATTCAAATTCAATCCGACCATAGGCATATGCCAATTCCACATTACATATGTTCTCTTTCATAATGTACCCTGGTCAGCTCTAAGATACGAAATGAGAAAGCTTGTGCCTTCTGGGATTCTTGACTTCTCAAGGTATCTACTACACTCCTGCACTCCACCTGTCTTCAGTCGCTTCCTACCTTTCTTTCAACTCTAATTGAGAAGAGAGCACACCTCGTCAGTGAGAGGCCGCACCTTGTGATTCTGAGGCTGACAACTGCAATAAGGCACTTAGTAACAGTCAAGAGAGGCTTAGACGCCTTTTAAATGAGCACATGAAAATAGTGCTGTATTTTAGAGCTATGAAAGTAAGTGATATGAGAACTTTTTGAAAGTTTTCAAGTTAGAGGTGTTATTATAAACAGTATCTTTTCTCTGTCTTTACTGTATTCTAAGAGGCCTGCACATGTTGGCCTAAGATGGCATTTGGCAGATTTAGAAAGGGGACATCCGTAAAGAACTTGAATATGCCCAGCGCAGTGGCTTGTGCCTGTCGTTCCAGCTACTTAGGAGGCTAGGAGGCAAGGATCACTTGAGCCCAAGTGTGTGAGGCGACAGTGAGCTCATCACATCACCGCACTTTAGCTTGGGTGATAAAAGAAGACCTCTGTCTCTTTAAAATATTAAAAAAGAATGGGTGGTGCCTGTGGCTCAAAGGAGTAGGGCGCTGGCCCCATATACTGGAGATGGCACGTTCACATCCAGCCCAGACCAAAAACTGCAAAAAAAAAAAAAAAAAAAGGCAGAAGACTTGGTAAGCTCTATACCTTGGGTAGTTCTTTAATAGAGCTTATAGGTTTTGAGGAATTTTTTGTTGTTGTTGTTGTTCTCTTAAAATTTTTTACTTATTGTCAGATCCCATGTTATATACTTCCTACATGTAATCTCACAGAAGCATCTTGAGCCTTGGTTTCCTAATGTGTATAAAGGGGCTAAGGTTGCTCATATCAACCCAGCCACCATGAATCTGGAACTCTTGCTCTAAACCATGTGACCTCAACAAAAATTTTCATAACAAAATCCCAAAACCAGAAATATTGGAGTGGATGTGGAGGAAAGGGCACACTTCTACACTGCTGGTGGGAATGCCCACTAATACGTTCCTTCTGGAAGGATGTTTGGAGAATACTTAGAGACCTAAAAATAGACCTGCCATTCGATCCTATAATTCCTTTACTAGGTT